>RYYW01000629.1:0-27950 GCA_013621005.1 Aeschynomene evenia | reverse complement strand
AATTAGGACCAAAATAGGCCATTACATCATCCTTTGGTTATCTAAACCTTCCTAATGACTAAAATGGAGTCATTGACCAAAGTTAAACCAAATGAAGCTCAATACACTCAATTAGGCAAATAGGCTCATTACATCATCCTTTGGTTATCTAAACCTTCCAAGTGACTAAAATGGAAGAATTGACCAAAGTAAGACCTAATGAAGCTCAATACACTCAATTAGGACCAAAATAGGCTCATTACATCATCCTTTGTTATCTACACCATCCTAGTAACTAAAAGGGAAGAATTGACCAAAGTAAGACCAAGTGAAGCTCAATACACTCAATTAGGACCAAAATAGGCTCATTACATCATCCTTTGGTTATCTAACATTCCTAATGACTAAAATGGAGTCATTGACCAAAGTAAGACAAATGAAGCTCAATACATTCAATTAGGACCAAAATAGGCTCATTACATCATCCTTTCGTTATCTAAACCTTCCTAGTAACTAAAATGGAAGAATTAACCAAAGTAAGACCTAATGAAGCTCAATACACTCAATTAGGACCAAAATAGGCTCATTACATCATCCTTTATAAACCTTCCTAGTAACTAAAATGGAAGAATTGACCAAAGTAAGACCGAATGAAGCTCAATACACTCAATTAGGACCAAAATAGGCTCATTACATCTTCCTTTGCTTATTTACACCATCCTAGTGACTAAAATGGAGTCATTGACCAAAGTAAGACCAAATGAAGCTCAACGCACTTAATTAGGACCAAAATAGGCTCATTACATCATCCTTTGGTTATCTAAATAACCTTCCTAGTGGCTGAAGTGGAATGGACCAAAGTAAGACCAAATGAAGCTCAATACACACAATTAGGACCAAAATAGGCTCATTACATCATCCTTTGGTTATCTAAACTTCCAAGTGACTAAAATGGAAGAATTGACCAAAGTAAGACCAAGTGAAGCTCAATACACTCAATTAAGACCAAAATGCTCATTACATCATCCTTTGGTTATCTAAATCTTCCTAGTGGCTAAAATGGTGTCATGGACCAAAGTAAGACCCAATGAAGCTCAATACATTCAATTAGAACCAAAATAGGCTCATTACATCATCCTTTCGTTATCTAAACCTTCCTAGTAACTAAAATGGAAGAATTGACCAATGTAAGACAATGAAGCTCAATACACTCAATTAGGACCAAATAGGCTCATTACATCATCCTTTGGTTATCTAAACCTTCCTAGTGACTAAAATATTGACCAAAGTAAGACCAATGAAGCTCAATACACTCAATTAGGACCAAAATAGGCTCATTATCCTTTGGTTATCTAAACCTTCCTAATGACTAAAATGGAGTCATTGACCAAAGTAAACCAAATGAAGCTCAATACACTCAATTAGGACCAAATAGGCTCATTACATCATCCTTTGGTTATCTAAACCTTCCAAGTGACTAAAATGGAAGAATTGACCAAAGTAAGACCTAATGAAGCTCAATACACTCAATTAGGACCAAAATAGGCTCATTACATCATCCTTTGTTATCTACACCATCCTAGTAACTAAAGGGAAGAATTGACCAAAGTAAGACCAAGTGAAGCTCAATACACTCAATTAGGACCAAAATAGGCTCATTACATCATCCTTTGGTTATCTAAACATTCCTAATGACTAAAATGGAGTCATTGACCAAAGTAAGACCAAATGAAGCTCAATACATTCAATTAGGACCAAAATAGGC
This sequence comes from Aeschynomene evenia, assembly GCA_013621005.1. Classification (NCBI taxonomy): domain Eukaryota; kingdom Viridiplantae; phylum Streptophyta; class Magnoliopsida; order Fabales; family Fabaceae; genus Aeschynomene; species Aeschynomene evenia. The sequence goes on along the minus strand of RYYW01000629.1, from coordinate 26,206 downwards.
TCATTACATCAGCCTTTCGTTATCTAAACCTTCCTAGTAACTAAAATGGAAGAATTAACCAAAGTAAGACCTAATGAAGCTCAATACACTCAATTAGGACCAAAATAGGCTCATTACATCATCCTTTCGTTATCTAAACCTTCCTAGTAACTAAAATGGAAGAATTGACCAAAGTAAGACCGAATGAAGCTCAATACACTCAATTAGGACCAAAATAGGCTCATTACATCTTCCTTTGCTTATTTACACCATCCTAGTGACTAAAATGGAGTCATTGACCAAAGTAAACCAAATGAAGCTCAACGCACTTAATTAGGACCAAAATAGGCTCATTACATCATCCTTTGGTTATCTAAATAACCTTCCTAGTGGCTGAAGTGGAGTCATGGACCAAAGTAAGACCAAATGAAGCTCAATACACACAATTAGGACCAAAATAGGCTCATTACATCATCCTTTGGTTATCTAAACCTTCCAAGTGACTAAAATGGAAGAATTGACCAAAGTAAGACCAAGTGAAGCTCAATACACTCAATTAAGACCAAAATATGCTCATTACATCATCCTTTGGTTATCTAAATCTTCCTAGTGGCTAAAATGGTGTCATGGACCAAAGTAAGACCCAATGAAGCTCAATACATTCAATTAGAACCAAAATAGGCTCATTACATCATCCTTTCGTTATCTAAACCTTCCTAGTAACTAAAATGGAAGAATTGACCAAGTAAGACCGAATGAAGCTCAATACACTCAATTAGGACCAAAATAGGCTCATTACATCTTCCTTTGTCCTAGTGACTAAAATGGAGTCATTGACCAAAGTAAGACCAAATGAAGCTCTCAATTAGGACCAAAATAGGCTCATTACATCATCCTTTGGTTATCTAAACCTTCCTAGTAACTAAATGGAAGAATTACCAAAGTAAGACCTAATGAAGCTCAATACACTCAATTAGGACCAAAATAGGCTCATTACATCATCCTTTGTTATCTAAACCTTCCTAGTACTAAAATGGAAGAATTGACCAAAGTAAGGAATGAAGCTCAATACACTCAATTAGGACCAAAATAGGCTCATTACATTCCTTTGTTATTTAACCTTCCTAGTGACTAAAATGGAGTCATTGACCAAAGTAAGACCAAATGAAGCTCAACACTTAATTAGGACCAAAATAGGCTCATTACATCATCCTTTGGTTATCTAAACCTTCCTAGTGGCTGAATGGAGTCATGACCAAAGTAAGACCAAATGAAGCTCAATACACACAATTAGGACCAAAATAGGCTCATTACATCATCCTTTGGTTATCTAAACCTTCCAAGTGACTAAAATGGAAGAATTGACCAAAGTAAGACCAATGAAGCTCAATACACTCAATTAAGACCAAAATAGGCTCATTACATCATCCTTTGGTTATCTAAACCTTCCTAGTGGCTAAAAATGACCAAAGTAAGACCCAATGAAGCTCAATACACTCAATTAGACCAAAATAGGCTCATTACATCATCCTTTGTTATCTAAACCTTCCTAGTAACTAAAATGGAAGAATTGACCAAAGTAAGACCAATGAAGCTCAATACACTCAATTAGGACCAAAATAGGCTCATTACATCATCCTTTGCTGACTAAAATGGAGTTGACCAAAGTAAGACCAAATGAAGCTCAATACATTCAATTAGGACCAAAATAGGCTCATTACATCATCCTTTGGTTATCTAAACCTTCCTAGTAACTAAAATGGAAGAATTAACCAAAGTAAGACCTAATGAAGCTCAATACACTCAATTAGGACCAAAATAGGCTCATTACATCATCCTTTCGTTATCTAAACCTTCCTAGTAACTAAAATGGAAGAATTGACCAAAGTAAGACCGAATGAAGCTCAATACACTCAATTAGGACCAAAATAGGCTCATTACATCTTCCTTTGCTTATTTACACCATCCTAGTGACTAAAATGGAGTCATTGACCAAAGTAAGACCAAATGAAGCTCAACGCACTTAATTAGGACCAAAATAGGCTCATTACATCATCCTTTGGTTATCTAAATAACCTTCCTAGTGGCTGAAGTGGAGTCATGGACCAAAGTAAGACCAAATGAAGCTCAATACACACAATTAGGACCAAAATAGGCTCATTACATCATCCTTTGGTTATCTAAACCTTCCAAGTGACTAAAATGGAAGAATTGACCAAAGTAAGACCAAGTGAAGCTCAATACACTCAATTAAGACCAAAATATGCTCATTACATCATCCTTTGGTTATCTAAATCTTCCTAGTGGCTAAAATGGTGTCATGGACCAAAGTAAGACCCAATGAAGCTCAATACATTCAATTAGAACCAAAATAGGCTCATTACATCATCCTTTCGTTATCTAAACCTTCCTAGTAACTAAAATGGAAGAATTGACCAAGTAAGACCGAATGAAGCTCAATACACTCAATTAGGACCAAAATAGGCTCATTACATCTTCCTTTGTTATTTAACCTTCCTAGTGACTAAAATGGAGTCATTGACCAAAGTAAGACCAAATGAAGCTCAACACTTAATTAGGACCAAAATAGGCTCATTACATCATCCTTTGGTTATCTAAATAACCTTCCTAGTGGCTGAATGGAGTCATGGACCAAAGTAAGACCAAATGAAGCTCAATACACTCAATTAGGACCAAAATAGGCTCATTACATCATCCTTTGTTATCTAACCTTCCTAGTGACTAAAATGGAAGAATTGACCAAAGTAAGACCAAGTGAAGCTCAATACACTCAATTAGGACCAAAATAGGCTCATTACATCATCCTTTGGTTATCTAAACATTCCTAATGACTAAAATGGAGTCATTGACCAAAGTAAGACCAAATGAAGCTCAATACATTCAATTAGGACCAAAATAGGCTCATTACATCAGCCTTTCGTTATCTAAACCTTCCTAGTAACTAAAATGGAAGAATTAACCAAGTAAGACCTAATGAAGCTCAATACACTCAATTAGGACCAAAATAGGCTCATTACATCATCCTTTCGTTATCTAAACCTTCCTAGTAACTAAAATGGAAGAATTGACCAAAGTAAGACCGAATGAAGCTCAATACACTCAATTAGGACCAAAATAGGCTCATTACATCTTCCTTTGCTTATTTACACCATCCTAGTGACTAAAATGGAGTCATTGACCAAAGTAAGACCAAATGAAGCTCAACGCACTTAATTAGGACCAAAATAGGCTCATTACATCATCCTTTGGTTATCTAAATAACCTTCCTAGTGGCTGAAGTGGAGTCATGGACCAAAGTAAGACCAAATGAAGCTCAATACACACAATTAGGACCAAAATAGGCTCATTACATCATCCTTTGGTTATCTAAACCTTCCAAGTGACTAAAATGGAAGAATTGACCAAAGTAAGACCAAGTGAAGCTCAATACACTCAATTAAGACCAAAATATGCTCATTACATCATCCTTTGGTTATCTAAATCTTCCTAGTGGCTAAAATGGTGTCATGGACCAAAGTAAGACCAATGAAGCTCAATACATTCAATTAGAACCAAAATAGGCTCATTACATCATCCTTTCGTTATCTAAACCTTCCTAGTAACTAAAATGGAAGAATTGACCAAGTAAGACCGAATGAAGCTCAATACACTCAATTAGGACCAAAATAGGCTCATTACATCTTCCTTTGCTTATTTACACCTTCCTAGTGACTAAAATGGAGTCATTGACCAAAGTAAGACCAAATGAAGCTCAACGCACTTAATTAGGACCAAAATAGGCTCATTACATCATCCTTTGGTTATCTAAAACCTTCCTAGTGGCTGAAGTGGAGTCATGACCAAAGTAAGACCAAATGAAGCTCAATACACACAATTAGGACCAAAATAGGCTCATTACATCATCCTTTGGTTATCTAAACCTTCCAAGTGACTAAAATGGAAGAATTGACCAAGTAAGACCAAGTGAAGCTCAATACACTCAATTAGACCAAAATATGCTCATTACATCATCCTTTGGTTATCTAAAACTAGTGGCTAAAATGGTGTCATGACCAAAGTAAGACCCAATGAAGCTCAATACATTCAATTAGACCAAAATAGGCTCATTACATCATCCTTTTTATCTAAACCTTCCTAGACTAAAATGGAAGATTGACCAAGTAAGACCGAATGAAGCTCAATACACTCAATTAGGAAAATAGCTCATTACATCATCCTTTGGTTATCTAAACCTTCCTAATGACTAAAATGGAGTCATTGACCAAAGTTAAACCAATGAAGCTCAATACTCAATTAGGACCAACATAGGCTCATTACATCATCCTTTGGTTATCTAAACCTTCCAAGTGACTAAAATGGAAGAATTGACCAAAGTAAGACCTAATGAAGCTCAATACACTCAATTAGGACCAAAATAGGCATTACATCATCCTTTGTTATCTAACCATCCTAGTAACTAAAAAGAATTGACCAAAGTAAGACCAAGTGAAGCTCAATACACTCAATTAGGACCAAAATAGGCTGATTACATCATCCTTTGGTTATCTAAACTTCCTAATGACTAAAATGGAGTCATTGACCAAAGTAAGACCAAATGAAGCTCAATACATTCAATTAGGACCAAATAGGCTCATTACATCATCCTTTCGTTATCTAAACCTTCCTAGTAACTAAAATGGAAGAATTGACCAAAGTAAGACCAAATGAAGCTCAATACACTCAATTAGGACCAAAATAGGCTCATTACATCATCCTTTCGTTATCTAAACCTTCCTAGTAACTAAAATGGAAGAATTGACCAAAGTAAGACCGAATGAAGCTCAATACACTCAATTAGGACCAAAATAGGCTCATTACATCTTCCTTTGCTTATTTACACCATCCTAGTGACTAAAATGGAGTCATTGACCAAAGTAAGACCAAATGAAGCTCAACGCACTTAATTAGGACCAAAATAGGCTCATTACATCATCCTTGGTTATCTAAATAACCTTCCTAGTGGCTGAAGTGGAGTCATGGACCAAAGTAAGACCAAATGAAGCTCAATACACACAATTAGGACCAAAATAGGCTCATTACATCATCCTTTGGTTATCTAAACCTTCCAAGTGACTAAAATGGAAGAATTGACCAAAGTAAGACCAAGTGAAGCTCAATACACTCAATTAAGACCAAAATATGCTCATTACATCATCCTTTGGTTATCTAAATCTTCCTAGTGGCTAAAATGGTGTCATGGACCAAAGTAAGACCCAATGAAGCTCAATACATTCAATTAGAACCAAAATAGGCTCATTACATCATCCTTTCGTTATCTAAACCTTCCTAGTAACTAAAATGGAAGAATTGACCAAGTAAGACCAATGAAGCTCAATACACTCAATTAGGACCAAAATAGGCTCATTACATCATCCTTTGGTTATCTAAACCTTCCTAATGACTAAAATGGAGTCATTGACCAAAGTAAACCAAATGAAGCTCAATACACTCAATTAGGACCAAATAGGCTCATTACATCATCCTTTGGTTATCTAAACCTTCCAAGTGACTAAAATGGAAGAATTGACCAAAGTAAGACCTAATGAAGCTCAATACACTCAATTAGGACCAAAATAGGCTCATTACATCATCCTTTGTTATCTACACCATCCTAGTAACTAAAAGGGAAGAATTGACCAAAGTAAGACCAAGTGAAGCTCAATACACTCAATTAGGACCAAAATAGGCTGATTACATCATCCTTTGGTTATCTAAACATTCCTAATGACTAAAATGGAGTCATTGACCAAAGTAAGACCAAATGAAGCTCAATACATTCAATTAGGACCAAAATAGGCTCATTACATCAGCCTTTCGTTATCTAAACCTTCCTAGTAACTAAAATGGAAGAATTAACCAAAGTAAGACCTAATGAAGCTCAATACACTCAATTAGGACCAAAATAGGCTCATTACATCATCCTTTCGTTATCTAAACCTTCCTAGTAACTAAAATGGAAGAATTGACCAAAGTAAGACCAATGAAGCTCAATACACTCAATTAGGACCAAAATAGGCTCATTACATCATCCTTTGTTATTTAACCATCCTAGTGACTAAAATGGAAGAATTGACCAAAGTAAGACCAATGAAGCTCAATACACTCAATTAGGACCAAAATAGGCTCATTACATCATCCTTTGGTTATCTAAATCTTCCTAGTGCTAAAATGGAGTCATGGACCAAAGTAAGACCCAATGAAGCTCAATACACAATTAGACCAAAATAGGCTCATTACATCATCCTTTGGTTATCTAAACCTTCCTAGTGACTAAAATGGAAGAATTGACCAAAGTAAGACCAATGAAGCTCAATACACTCAATTAGGACCAAAATAGGCTCATTACATCATCCTTTGGTTATCTAAACCTTCCTAGTGGCTAAAAATGGTGTCATGGACCAAAGTAAGACCCAATGAAGCTCAATACATTCAATTAGAACCAAAATAGGCTCATTACATCATCCTTTCGTTATCTAAACCTTCCTAGTAACTAAAATGGAAGAATTGACCAATGTAAGACCGAATGAAGCTCAATACACTCAATTAGGACCAAAATAGGCTCATTACATCATCCTTTGATTATCTACACCATCCTAGTAACTAAAAAGGGAAGAATTGACCAAAGTAAGACCAATGAAGCTCAATACACTCAATTAGGACCAAAATAGGCTCATTACATCATCCTTTGGTTATCTAAACATTCCTAATGACTAAAATGGAGTCATTGACCAAAGTAAGACCAAATGAAGCTCAATACATTCAATTAGGACCAAAATAGGCTCATTACATCAGCCTTTCGTTATCTAAACCTTCCTAGTAACTAAAATGGAAGAATTAACCAAAGTAAGACCTAATGAAGCTCAATACACTCAATTAGGACCAAAATAGGCTCATTACATCATCCTTTCGTTATCTAAACCTTCCTAGTAACTAAAATGGAAGAATTGACCAAAGTAAGACCGAATGAAGCTCAATACACTCAATTAGGACCAAAATAGGCTCATTACATCTTCCTTTGCTTATTTACACCATCCTAGTGACTAAAATGGAGTCATTGACCAAAGTAAGACCAAATGAAGCTCAACGCACTTAATTAGGACCAAAATAGGCTCATTACATCATCCTTTGGTTATCTAAATAACCTTCCTAGTGGCTGAAGTGGAGTCATGGACCAAAGTAAGACCAAATGAAGCTCAATACACACAATTAGGACCAAAATAGGCTCATTACATCATCCTTTGGTTATCTAAACCTTCCAAGTGACTAAAATGGAAGAATTGACCAAAGTAAGACCAAGTGAAGCTCAATACACTCAATTAAGACCAAAATATGCTCATTACATCATCCTTTGGTTATCTAAATCTTCCTAGTGGCTAAAATGGTGTCATGGACCAAAGTAAGACCCAATGAAGCTCAATACATTCAATTAGAACCAAAATAGGCTCATTACATCATCCTTTCGTTATCTAAACCTTCCTAGTAACTAAAATGGAAGAATTGACCAAAGTAAGACCGAATGAAGCTCAATACACTCAATTAGGACCAAAATAGGCTCATTACATCTCCTTCGCTTATTTACACCATCCTAGTGACTAAAATGGAGTCATTGACCAAAGTAAGACCAAATGAAGCTCAACGCACTTAATTAGGACCAAAATAGGCTCATTACATCATCCTTTGGTTATCTAAACATTCCTAAGACTAAAATGGAGTCATTGACCAAAGTAAGACCAAATGAAGCTCAATACATTCAATTAGGACCAAAATAGGCTCATTACATCAGCCTTTCGTTATCTAAACCTTCCTAGTAACTAAAATGGAAGAATTAACCAAAGTAAGACCTAATGAAGCTCAATACACTCAATTAGGACCAAAATAGGCTCATTACATCATCCTTTCGTTATCTAAACCTTCCTAGTAACTAAAATGGAAGAATTGACCAAAGTAAGACCGAATGAAGCTCAATACACTCAATTAGGACCAAAATAGGCTCATTACATCTTCCTTTGCTTATTTACACCATCCTAGTGACTAAAATGGAGTCATTGACCAAAAGTAAGACCAAATGAAGCTCAACGCACTTAATTAGGACCAAAATAGGCTCATTACATCATCCATTGGTTTATCTAAATAACCTTCCTAGTGGCTGAAGTGGAGTCATGGACCAAAGTAAGACCAAATGAAGCTCAATACACACAATTAGGACCAAAATAGGCTCATTAACATCATCCTTTGGTTATCTAAACCTTCCAAGTGACTAAAATGGAAGAATTGACCAAAGTAAGACCAAGTGAAGCTCAATACACTCAATTAAGACCAAAATAGGCTCATTACATCATCCTTTGGTTATCTAAACCTTCCAAGTGACTTAAAATGGAAGAATTGACCAAAGTAAGACCAAGTGAAGCTCAATACACTCAATTAGGACCAAAATAGGCTCATTACATCATCCTTTGGTTATCTAAACCTTCCTAATGACTAAAATGGCGTCATTGACCAAAGTAAGACCAAATGAAGCTCAATACAATTAGGACCAAAATAGGCTCATTACATCATCCTTTGGTTATCTAAACCTTCCAAGTGACTAAAATGGAAGAATTGACCAAAGTAAGACCAAGTGAAGCTCAATACAGACCACATTACATCAATCTAAAAGTGGCTAAAATGGTGTCATGGACCAAAGTAAGACCCAATGAAGCTCAATACATTCAATTAGAACCAAAATAGGCTCATTACATCATCCTTTCGTTATCTAAACCTTCCTAGTAACTAAAATGGAAGAATTGACCAATGTAAGACCGAATGAAGCTCAATACACTCAATTAGGACCAAAATAGGCTCATTACATCATCCTTTGATTATCTACACCATCCTAGTAACTAAAAGGGAAGAATTGACCAAAGTAAGACCAAGTGAAGCTCAATACACTCAATTAGGACCAAAATAGGCTGATTACATCATCCTTTGGTTATCTAAACATTCCTAATGACTAAAATGGAGTCATTGACCAAAGTAAGACCAAATGAAGCTCAATACATTCAATTAGGACCAAAATAGGCTCATTACATCAGCCTTTCGTTATCTAAACCTTCCTAGTAACTAAAATGGAAGAATTAACCAAAGTAAGACCTAATGAAGCTCAATACACTCAATTAGGACCAAAATAGGCTCATTACATCATCCTTTCGTTATCTAAACCTTCCTAGTAACTAAAATGGAAGAATTGACCAAAGTAAGACCGAATGAAGCTCAATACACTCAATTAGGAACCAAAATAGGCTCATTACATCTTCCTTTGCTTATTTACACCATCCTAGTGACTAAAATGGAGTCATTGACCAAAGTAAGACCAAATGAAGCTCAACGCACTTAATTAGGACCAAAATAGGCTCATTACATCATCCTTTGGTTATCTAAATAACCTTCCTAGTGGCTGAAGTGGAGTCATGGACCAAAGTAAGACCAAATGAAGCTCAATACACACAATTAGGACCAAAATAGGCTCATTACATCATCCTTTGGTTATCTAAACCTTCCAAGTGACTAAAATGGAAGAATTGACCAAAGTAAGACCAAGTGAAGCTCAATACACTCAATTAAGACCAAAATATGCTCATTACATCATCCTTTGGTTATCTAAATCTTCCTAGTGGCTAAAATGGTGTCATGGACCAAAGTAAGACCCAATGAATCTCAATACATTCAATTAGAACCAAAATAGGCTCATTACATCATCCTTTCGTTATCTAAACCTTCCTAGTAACTAAAATGGAAGAATTGACCAAAGTAAGACAGAATGAAGCTCAATACACTCAATTAGGACCAAAATAGGCTCATTACATCTTCCTTCGCTTATTTACACCATCCTAGTGACTAAAATGGAGTCATTGACCAAAGTAAGACCAAATGAAGCTCAACGCACTTAATTAGGACCAAAATAGGCTCATTACATCATCCTTTGGTTATCTAAACATTCCTAATGACTAAAATGGAGTCATTGACCAAAGTAAGACCAAATGAAGCTCAATACATTCAATTAGGACCAAAATAGGCTCATTACATCAGCCTTTCGTTATCTAAACCTTCCTAGTAACTAAAATGGAAGAATTAACCAAAGTAAGACCTAATGAAGCTCAATACACTCAATTAGGACCAAAATAGGCTCATTACATCATCCTTTCGTTATCTAAACCTTCCTAGTAACTAAAATGGAAGAATTGACCAAAGTAAGACCGAATGAAGCTCAATACACTCATTAGGACCAAAATAGGCTCATTACATCTTCCTTTGCTTATTTACACCATCCTAGTGACTAAAATGGAGTCATTGACCAAGTAAGACAAATGAAGCTCAACGCACTTAATTAGGACCAAAATAGGCTCATTACATCATCCATTGGTTATCTAAATAACCTTCCTAGTGGCTGAAGTGGAGTCATGGACCAAAGTAAGACCAAATGAAGCTCAATACACACAATTAGGACCAAAATAGGCTCATTACATCATCCTTTGGTTATCTAAACCTTCCAAGTGACTAAAATGGAAGAATTGACCAAAGTAAGACCAAGTGAAGCTCAATACACTCAATTAAGACCAAAATAGGCTCATTACATCATCCTTTGGTTATCTAAACCTTCCAAGTGACTAAAATGGAAGAATTGACCAAAGTAAGACCAAGTGAAGCTCAATACACTCAATTAGGACCAAAATAGGCTCATTACATCATCCTTTGGTTATCTAAACCTTCCTAATGACTAAAATGGAGTCATTGACCAAAGTAAGACCAAATGAAGCTCATTACATTTAATTAGGACCAAAATAGGCTCATTACATCATCCTTTGGTTATCTAAACATTCCAAGTGACTAAAATGGAAGAATTGACCAAAGTAAGACCAAGTGAAGCTCAATACACTCAATTAAGACCAAAATATGTTCATTACATCATCCTTTGGTTATCTAAATCTTCCTAGTGGCTAAAATGGTGTCATGGACCAAAGTAAGACCCAATGAAGCTCAATACATTCAATTAGAACCAAAATAGGCTCATTACATCATCCTTTCGTTATCTAAACCTTCCTAGTAACTAAAATGGAAGAATTGACCAATGTAAGACCGAATGAAGCTCAATACACTCAATTAGGACCAAAATAGGCTCATTACATCATCCTTTGATTATCTACACCATCCTAGTAACTAAAAGGAAGAATTGACCAAGTAAGACCAATGAAGCTCAATACACTCAATTAGGACCAAAATAGGCTCATTACATCATCCTTTGGTTATCTAAACATTCCTAATGACTAAAATGGAGTCATTGACCAAAGTAAGACCAAATGAAGCTCAATACATTCAATTAGGACCAAAATAGGCTCATTACATCAGCCTTTCGTTATCTAAACCTTCCTAGTAACTAAAATGGAAGAATTAACCAAAGTAAGACCTAATGAAGCTCAATACACTCAATTAGGACCAAAATAGGCTCATTACATCATCCTTTCGTTATCTAAACCTTCCTAGTAACTAAAATGGAAGAATTGACCAAAGTAAGACCGAATGAAGCTCAATACACTCAATTAGGACCAAAATAGGCTCATTACATCTTCCTTTGCTTATTTACACCATCCTAGTGACTAAAATGGAGTCATTGACCAAAGTAAGACCAAATGAAGCTCAACGCACTTAATTAGGACCAAAATAGGCTCATTACATCATCCTTTGGTTATCTAAATAACCTTCCTAGTGGCTGAAGTGGAGTCATGGACCAAAGTAAGACCAATGAAGCTCAATACACACAATTAGGACCAAAATAGGCTCATTACATCATCCTTTGGTTATCTAAACCTTCCAAGTGACTAAAATGGAAGAATTGACCAAAGTAAGACCAAGTGAAGCTCAATACACTCAATTAAGACCAAAATATGCTCATTACATCATCCTTTGGTTATCTAAATCTTCCTAGTGGCTAAAATGGTGTCATGACCAAAGTAAGACCAATGAAGCTCAATACATTCAATTAGAACCAAAATAGGCTCATTACATCATCCTTTCGTTATCTAAACCTTCCTAGTAACTAAAATGGAAGAATTGACCAAAGTAAGACCGAATGAAGCTCAATACACTCAATTAGGACCAAAATAGGCTCATTACATCTTCCTTCGCTTATTTACACCATCCTAGTGACTAAAATGGAGTCATTGACCAAAGTAAGACCAAATGAAGCTCAACGCACTTAATTAGGACCAAAATAGGCTCATTACATCATCCTTTGGTTATCTAAACATTCCTAATGACTAAAATGGAGTCATTGACCAAAGTAAGACCAAATGAAGCTCAATACATTCAATTAGGACCAAAATAGGCTCATTACATCAGCCTTTCGTTATCTAAACCTTCCTAGTAACTAAAATGGAAGAATTAACCAAAGTAAGACCTAATGAAGCTCAATACACTCAATTAGGACCAAAATAGGCTCATTACATCATCCTTTCGTTATCTAACCTTCCTAGTAACTAAAATGGAAGAATTGACCAAGTAAGACCGAATGAAGCTCAATACACTCAATTAGGACCAAAATAGGCTCATTACATCTTCCTTTGCTTATTTTACACCATCCTAGTGACTAAAATGGAGTCATTGACCAAAGTAAGACCAAATGAAGCTCAACGCACTTAATTAGGACCAAAATAGGCTCATTACATCATCCTTTGGTTATCTAAATAACCTTCCTAGTGGCTTGAAGTGGAGTCATGGACCAAAGTAAGACCAAATGAAGCTCAATACACACAATTAGGACCAAAATAGGCTCATTACATCATCCTTTGGTTATCTAAACCTTCCAAGTGACTAAATGGAAGAATTGACCAAAGTAAGACCAAGTGAAGCTCAATACACTCAATTAAGACCAAAATATGCTCATTACATCATCCTTTGGTTATCTAAATCTTCCTAGTGGCTAAAATGGTGTCATGGACCAAAGTAAGACCCAATGAATCTCAATACATTCAATTAGAACCAAAATAGGCTCATTACATCATCCTTTCGTTATCTAAACCTTCCTAGTAACTAAAATGGAAGAATTGACCAAAGTAAGACCGAATGAAGCTCAATACACTCAATTAGGACCAAAATAGGCTCATTACATCTTCCTTCGCTTATTTACACCATCCTAGTGACTAAAATGGAGTCATTGACCAAAGTAAGACCAAATGAAGCTCAACGCACTTAATTAGGACCAAAATAGGCTCATTACATCATCCTTTGGTTATCTAAATAACTTCCTAGTGCTGAAATGGAGTCATGGACCAAAGTAAGACCAAATGAAGCTCAATACACACAATTAGGACCAAAATAGGCTCATTACATCAGCCTTTGGTTATCTAAACCTTCCTAGTAGACTAAAATGGAAGAATTAGACCAAAAGTAACGACCTAAGTGAAGCTTCCAATACACTTCAATTAGAACCAAAATAGGCTCATTACATCATCCTTTCGTTATCTAAACCTTCCTAGTAACTAAAATGGAAGAATTGACCAAAGTAAGACCGAATGAAGCTCAATACACTCAATTAGGACCAAAATAGGCTCATTACATCATCCTTTGTTATTTACAACCATCCTAGTGACTAAAATGGAGTCATTGACCAAAGTAAGACCAAATGAAGCTCAAACGACTTAATTAGGACCAAAATAGGCTCATTACATCATCCTTTGGTTATCTAATACCTTCCTAGTGGCTGAATGGAGTCATGGACCAAAGTAAGACCAAATGAAGCTCAATACACCAATTAGGACCAAAATAGGCTCATTACATCATCCTTTGGTTATCTAAACCTTCCAAGTGACTAAAATGGAAGAATTGACCAAAGTTAAGACCAAGTGAAGCTCAATACACTCAATTAGGACCAAAATAGGCTCATTACATCATCCTTTTGGTTATCTAAACCTTCCAAGTGACTAAAAATGGAAGAATTGACCAAAGTAAGACCAAGTGAAGCTCAATACACTCAATTAGACCAAAATAGGCTCATTACATCATCCTTTGGTTATCTAAACCTTCCTATGACTAAAATGGAGAATTGACCAAAGTAAGACCAATGAGCTCAATACACTAATTAGGACCAAAATAGGCTCATTACATCATCCTTTGGTTATCTAAACCTCCAATGACTAAAATGGAGAATTGACCAAGTAAACCAAGTGAAGCTCAATACACTCAATTAGGACCAAAATAGGCTCATTACATCATCCTTTGGTTATCTAAACTTCCTAGTGACTAAAATGGAAGAATGACCAAAGTAAGACCCAATGAAGCTCAATACATTCAATTAGACCAAAATAGGCTCATTACATCATCCTTTGTTATCTAACCTTCCTAGTAACTAAAATGGAAAATGACCAAGTAAACCGAATGAAGCTCAATACACTCAATTAGGACAAAATAGCTCATTACATCATCCTTTGTTATCTAACCTCCTATAACTAAAGGAAGAATTGACCAAAGTAAGACCAAGTGAAGCTCAATACACTCAATTAGGACCAAAATAGGCTGATTACATCATCCTTTGGTTATCTAAACATTCCTAATGACTAAAATGGAGTCATTGACCAAAGTAAGACCAATGAAGCTCAATACATTCAATTAGGACCAAAATAGGCTCATTACATCAGCCTTTCGTTATCTAAACTTCCTAGTAACTAAAATGGAAGAATTAACCAAAGTAAGACCCTAATGAAGCTCAATACACTCAATTAGGACCAAAATAGGCTCATTAAACATCATCCTTTCGTTATCTAAACCTTCCTAGTAACTAAAATGGAAGAATTGACCAAAGTAAGACCGAATGAAGCTCAATACACTCAATTAGGACCAAAATAGGCTCATTACATCTTCCTTTGCTTATTTACACCATCCTAGTGACTAAAATGGAGTCATTGACCAAAGTAAGACCAAATGAAGCTCAAACGCACTTAATTAGGACCAAAATAGGCTCATTACATCATCCTTTGGTTATCTAAATAACCTTCCTAGTGGCTGAAGTGGAGTCATGGACCAAAGTAAGACCAAATGAAGCTCAATACACACAATTAGGACCAAAATAGGCTCATTACATCATCCTTTGGTTATCTAAACCTTCCAAGTGACTAAAATGGAAGAATTGACCAAAGTAAGACCAAGTGAAGCTCAATACACTCAATTAAGACCAAAATATGCTCATTACATCATCCTTTGGTTATCTAAATCTTCCTAGTGGCTAAAATGGTGTCATGGACCAAAGTAAGACCCAATGAAGCTCAATACATTCAATTAGAACCAAAATAGGCTCATTACATCATCCTTTCGTTATCTAAACCTTCCTAGTAACTAAAATGGAAGAATTGACCAATGTAAGACCGAATGAAGCTCAATACACTCAATTAGGACCAAAATAGGCTCATTACATCTTCCTTTGCCTTATTTACACCATCCTAGTGAACTAAAATGGAGTCATTGACCAAAGTAAGACCAATGAAGCTCAACGCACTTAATTAGGACCAAAATAGGCTCATTACATCATCCTTTGGTTATCTAAATAACCTTCCTAGTGGCTGAAGTGGAGTCATGGACCAAAGTAAGACCAAATGAAGCTCAATACACACAATTAGGACCAAAATAGGCTCATTACATCATCCTTTGGTTATCTAAACCTTCCAAGTGACTAAAATGGAAGAATTGACCAAAGTAAGACCAAGTGAAGCTCAATACACTCAATTAGACCAAAATATGCTCATTACATCATCCTTTGGTTATCTAAATCTTCCTAGTGGCTAAAATGGTGTCATGGACCAAAGTAAGACCAATGAAGCTCAATACATTCAATTAGACCAAAATAGGCTCATTACATCATCCTTTTGTTATCTAAACCTTCCTAGTAACTAAAATGGAAGAATTGACCAAAGTAAGACCAAATGAAGCTCAATACACTCAATTAGGACCAAAATAGGCTCATTACATCATCCTTTGGTTATCTAAACCTTCCTAGTGACTAAAATGAAGAATTGACCAAAGTAAGACCTAATGAAGCTCAATACACTCAATTAGGACCAAAATAGGCTCATTACATCATCCTTTGGTTATCTAAACCTTCCTAGTGACTAAAATGAAGAATTGACCAAAGTAAGACCAATGAAGCTCAATACACTCAATTAGGACCAAAATAGGCTCATTACATCATCCTTTGGTTATCTAAACCTTCCTAATGACTAAAATGGAGTCATTGACCAAAGTAAACCAAATGAAGCTCAATACACTCAATTAGGACCAAATAGGCTCATTACATCATCCTTTGGTTATCTAAACCTTCCTAGTGCTAAAATGGTGAATGGACCAAAGTAAGACCCAATGAAGCTCAATACATTCAATTAGAACCAAAATAGGCTCATTACATCATCCTTTCGTTATCTAAACCTTCCTAGTAACTAAAATGGAAGAATTGACCAAAGTAAGACCGAATGAAGCTCAATACACTCAATTAGGACCAAAATAGGCTCATTACATCTTCCTTTGGTTATCTAAACATTCCTAATGACTAAAATGGAGTCATTGACCAAAGTAAGACCAAATGAAGCTCAATACATTCAATTAGGACCAAAATAGGCTCATTACATCAGCCTTTCGTTATCTAAACCTTCCTAGTAACTAAAATGGAAGAATTAACCAAAGTAAGACCTAATGAAGCTCAATACACTCAATTAGGACCAAAATAGGCTCATTACATCATCCTTTCGTTATCTAAACCTTCCTAGTAACTAAAATGGAAGAATTGACCAAAGTAAGACCGAATGAAGCTCAATACACTCAATTAGGACCAAAATAGGCTCATTACATCTTCCTTTGCTTATTTACACCATCCTAGTGACTAAAATGGAGTCATTGACCAAAGTAAGACCAAATGAAGCTCAACGCACTTAATTAGGACCAAAATAGGCTCATTACATCATCCTTTGGTTATCTAAATAACCTTCCTAGTGGCTGAAGTGGAGTCATGACCAAAGTAAGACCAAATGAAGCTCAATACACACAATTAGGACCAAAATAGGCTCATTACATCATCCTTTGGTTATCTAACCTTCCAAGTGACTAAAATGGAAGAATTGACCAAAGTAAGACCAAGTGAAGCTCAATACACTCAATTAAGACCAAAATATGCTCATTACATCATCCTTTGGTTATCTAAATCTTCCTAGTGGCTAAAATGGTGTCATGACCAAAGTAAGACCCAATGAAGCTCAATACATTCAATTAGAACCAAAATAGGCTCATTACATCATCCTTTCGTTATCTAAACCTTCCTAGTAACTAAAATGGAAGAATTGACCAAGTAAGACCGAATGAAGCTCAATACACTCAATTAGGACCAAAATAGGCTCATTACATCTTCCTTTGCTTATTACACCATCCTAGTGACTAAAATGGAGTCATTGACCAAAGTAAGACCAAATGAAGCTCAACGCACTTAATTAGGACCAAATAGGCTCATTACATCATCCTTTGGTTATCTAAATAACCTTCCTAGTGGCTGAAGTGGAGTCATGGACCAAAGTAAGACCAAATGAAGCTCAATACACACAATTAGGACCAAAATAGGCTCATTACATCATCCTTTGGTTATCTAAACCTTCCAAGTGACTAAAATGGAAGAATTGACCAAAGTAAGACCAAGTGAAGCTCAATACACTCAATTAAGACCAAAATATGCTCATTACATCATCCTTTGGTTATCTAAATCTTCCTAGTGGCTAAAATGGTGTCATGGACCAAAGTAAGACCCAATGAAGCTCAATACATTCAATTAGAACCAAAATAGGCTCATTACATCATCCTTTCGTTATCTAAACCTTCCTAGTAACTAAAATGGAAGAATTGACCAAGTAAGACATAATGAAGCTCAATACACTCAATTAGGACCAAAATAGGCTCATTACATCATCCTTTGGTTATCTAAACCTTCCTAGTGACTAAAATGAAAGAATTGACCAAAGTAAGACCTAATGAAGCTCAATACACTCAATTAGGACCAAAATAGGCTCATTACATCATCCTTTGTTATCTAAACCTTCCACTGACCAAAGTAAGACCAATGAAGGACCAAAATAGGCTCATTACATCATCCTTTGGTTATCTAAACCTTCCTAATGACTAAAATGGAGTCATTGACCAAAGTAAACCAAATGAAGCTCAATACACTCAATTAGGACCAAATAGGCTCATTACATCATCCTTTGGTTATCTAAACCTTCCAAGTGACTAAAATGGAAGAATTGACCAAAGTAAGACCTAATGAAGCTCAATACACTCAATTAGGACCAAAATAGGCTCATTACATCATCCTTTGTTATCTAACCATCCTAGTAACTAAAAGGAAGAATTGACCAAAGTAAGACCAAGTGAAGCTCAATACACTCAATTAGGACCAAAATAGGCTCATTACATCATCCTTTGGTTATCTAAAATTCCTAATGACTAAAATGGAGTCATTGACCAAAGTAAGACCAAATGAAGCTCAATACATTCAATTAGGACCAAAATAGGCTCATTACATCATCCTTTCGTTATCTAAACCTTCCTAGTAACTAAAATGGAAGAATTAACCAAAGTAAGACCTAATGAAGCTCAATACACTCAATTAGGACCAAAATAGGCTCATTACATCATCCTTTCGTTATCTAAACCTTCCTAGTAACTAAATGGAAGAATTGACCAAAGTAAGACCGAATGAAGCTCAATACACTCAATTAGGACCAAAATAGGCTCATTACATCTTCCTTTGCTTATTTACACCATCCTAGTGACTAAAATGGAGTCATTGACCAAAGTAAGACCAAATGAAGCTCAACGCACTTAATTAGGACCAAAATAGGCTCATTACATCATCCTTTGGTTATCTAAAAACCTTCCTAGTGCTGAAGTGGAGTCATGGACCAAAGTAAGACCAAATGAAGCTCAATACACACAATTAGGACCAAAATAGGCTCATTACATCATCCTTTGGTTATCTAAACCTTCCAAGTGACTAAAATGGAAGAATTGACCAAAGTAAGACCAAGTGAAGCTCAATACACTCAATTAAGACCAAAATATGCTCATTACATCATCCTTTGGTTATCTAAATCTTCCTAGTGGCTAAAATGGTGTCATGGACCAAAGTAAGACCCAATGAAGCTCAATACATTCAATTAGAACCAAAATAGGCTCATTACATCATCCTTTCGTTATCTAAACCTTCCTAGTAACTAAAATGGAAGAATTGACCAAGTAAGACCGAATGAAGCTCAATACACTCAATTAGGACCAAAATAGGCTCATTACATCTTCCTTTTTATTTAACCATCCTAGTGACTAAAATGGAGTCATTGACCAAAAAGACCAAATGAAGCTCAACGCACTTAATTAGGACCAAAATAGGCTCATTACATCATCCTTTGGTTATCTAAACCTTCCTAGTGGCTAAAATGGAGTCATGGACCAAAGTAAGACCAAATGAAGCTCAATACACTCAATTAGGACCAAAATAGGCTCATTACATCATCCTTTGGTTATCTAAACCTTCCAAGTGACTAAAATGGAAGAATTGACAAAGTAAGACCAAGTGAAGCTCAATACACTCAATTAGACCAAAATAGGCTCATTACATCATCCTTTGGTTATCTAAATCTTCCTAGTGGCTAAAATGGTGTCATTGACCAAAGTAAGACCAATGAAGCTCAATACATTCAATTAGACCAAAATAGGCTCATTACATCATCCTTTTGTTATCTAAACCTTCCTAGTAACTAAAATGGAAGAATTGACCAAAGTAAGACCAAATGAAGCTCAATACACTCAATTAGGACCAAAATAGGCTCATTACATCATCCTTTGGTTATCTAAACCTTCCTAATGACTAAAATGGAGTCATTGACCAAAGTAATGAAGCTCAATACACTCAATTAGGACCAAATAGGCTCATTACATCATCCTTTGGTTATCTAAACCTTCCCTAAAATGGAAGAATTGACCAAAGTAAGACCTAATGAAGCTCAATACACTCAATTAGGACCAAAATAGGCTCATTACATCATCCTTTGTTATCTAAACCTTCCTAGTAACTAAAATGGAAGAATTGACCAAAGTAAGACCAATGAAGCTCAATACACTCAATTAGGACCAAAATAGGCTCATTACATCATCCTTTGGTTATCTAAACTTCCTAATGACTAAAATGGAGTCATTGACCAAAGTAAGACCAAATGAAGCTCAATACATTCAATTAGGACCAAAATAGGCTCATTACATCATCCTTTCGTTATCTAAACCTTCCTAGTAACTAAAATGGAAGAATTGACCAAAGTAAGACCTAATGAAGCTCAATACACTCAATTAGGACCAAAATAGGCTCATTACATCATCCTTTCGTTATCTAAACCTTCCTAGTAACTAAAATGGAAGAATTGACCAAAGTAAGACCGAATGAAGCTCAATACACTCAATTAGGACCAAAATAGGCTCATTACATCTTCCTTTGCTTATTTACACCATCCTAGTGACTAAAATGGAGTCATTGACCAAAGTAAGACCAAATGAAGCTCAACGCACAATTAGGACCAAAATAGGCTCATTACATCATCCTTTGGTTATCTAAATAACCTTCCTAGTGGCTGAAGTGGAGTCATGGACCAAAGTAAGACCAAATGAAGCTCAATACACACAATTAGGACCAAAATAGGCTCATTACATCATCCTTTGTTATCTAAACCTTCCAAGACTAAAATGGAAGAATTGACCAAAGTAAGACCAGTGAAGCTCAATACACTCAATTAAGACCAAAAAATGCTCATTACATCATCCTTTGGTTATCTAAATCTTCCTAGTGGCTAAAATGGTGTCATGGACCAAAGTAAGACCAATGAAGCTCAATACATTCAATTAGACCAAAATAGGCTCATTACATCATCCTTTCGTTATCTAAACCTTCCTAGTAACTAAAATGGAAGAATTGACCAAGTAAGACCGAATGAAGCTCAATACACTCAATTAGGACCAAAATAGGCTCATTACATCTTCCTTTGCTTATTTACACCATCCTAGTGACTAAAATGGAGTCATTGACCAAAGTAAGACCAAATGAAGCTCAACGCACTTAATTAGGACCAAAATAGGCTCATTACATCATCCTTTGGTTATCTAAATAACCTTCCTAGTGGCTGAAGTGGAGTCATGGACCAAAGTAAGACCAAATGAAGCTCAATACACACAATTAGGACCAAAATAGGCTCATTACATCATCCTTTGGTTATCTAAACCTTCCAAGTGACTAAAATGGAAGAATTGACCAAAGTAAGACCAAGTGAAGCTCAATACACTCAATTAAGACCAAAATATGCTCATTACATCATCCTTTGGTTATCTAAATCTTCCTAGTGGCTAAAATGGTGTCATGGACCAAAGTAAGACCCAATGAAGCTCAATACATTCAATTAGACCAAAATAGGCTCATTACATCATCCTTTGTTATCTAAACCTTCCTAGTAACTAAAATGGAAGAATTGACCCAATGAAGCTCAATACACTCAATTAGGACCAAAATAGGCTCATTACATCATCCTTTGGTTATCTAAACCTTCCTAATGACTAAAATGGAGTCATTGACCAAAGTAAACCAAATGAAGCTCAATACACTCAATTAGGACCAAATAGGCTCATTACATCATCCTTTGGTTATCTAAACCTTCCAAGTGACTAAAATGGAAGAATTGACCAAAGTAAGACCTAATGAAGCTCAATACACTCAATTAGGACCAAAATAGGCTCATTACATCATCCTTTGTTATCTAACCATCCTAGTAACTAAAAGGAAGAATTGACCAAAGTAAGACCAAGTGAAGCTCAATACACTCAATTAGGACCAAAATAGGCTCATTACATCATCCTTTGGTTATCTAAATCTTCCTAGTGCTAAAATGGTGTCATGGACCAAAGTAAGACCCAATGAAGCTCAATACATTCAATTAGACCAAAATAGGCTCATTACATCATCCTTTCGTTATCTAAACCTTCCTAGTAACTAAAATGGAAGAATTGACCAAGTAAGACCGAATGAAGCTCAATACACTCAATTAGGACCAAAATAGGCTCATTACATCTTCCTTTGCTTATTTACACCATCCTAGTGACTAAAATGGAGTCATTGACCAAAGTAAGACCAAATGAAGCTCAACGCACTTAATTAGGACCAAAATAGGCTCATTACATCATCCTTTGGTTATCTAAATAACCTTCCTAGTGGCTGAAGTTCATGACCAAAGTAAGACCAAATGAAGCTCAATACACACAATTAGGACCAAAATAGGCTCATTACATCATCCTTTGGTTATCTAAACCTTCCAAGTGACTAAAATGGAAGAATTGACCAAAGTAAGACCAATGAAGCTCAATACACTCAATTAAGACCAAATATGCTCATTACATCATCCTTTGGTTATCTAAATCTTCCTAGTGCTAAAATGGTGTCATGACCAAAGTAAGACCCAATGAAGCTCAATACATTCAATTAGAACCAAAATAGGCTCATTACATCATCCTTTCGTTATCTAAACCTTCCTAGTAACTAAAATGGAAGAATTGACCAAGTAAGACCGAATGAAGCTCAATACACTCAATTAGGACCAAAATAGGCTCATTACATCATCCTTTGTTATTTACACCATCCTAGTGACTAAAATGGAGTCATTGACCAAAGTAAGACCAAATGAAGCTCAACGCACTCAATTAGGACCAAAATAGGCTCATTACATCATCCTTTGGTTATCTAAACCTTCCTAGTGACTAAAATGGAGTCATTGACCAAAGTAAGACCAAATGAAGCTCAATACACACAATTAGGACCAAAATAGGCTCATTACATCATCCTTTGGTTATCTAAACCTTCCAGTGACTAAAATGGAAGAATTGACCAAAGTAAGACCAAGTGAAGCTCAATACACTCAATTAAGACCAAAATAGGCTCATTACATCATCCTTTGGTTATCTAAATCTTCCTAGTGGCTAAAATGGTGTCATGGACCAAAGTAAGACCCAATGAAGCTCAATACATTCAATTAGACCAAAATAGGCTCATTACATCATCCTTTCGTTATCTAAACCTTCCTAGTAACTAAAATGAAAGAATTGACCAAGTAAGACCGAATGAAGCTCAATACACTCAATTAGGACCAAAATAGGCTCATTACATCTTCCTTTGCTTATTTACACCATCCTAGTGACTAAAATGGAGTCATTGACCAAAGTAAGACCAATGAAGCTCAACGCACTTAATTAGGACCAAAATAGGCTCATTACATCATCCTTTGGTTATCTAAATAACCTTCCTAGTGGCTGAAGTGGAGTCATGGACCAAAGTAAGACCAAATGAAGCTCAATACACACAATTAGGACCAAAATAGGCTCATTACATCATCCTTTGGTTATCTAAACCTTCCAAGTGACTAAAATGAAGAATTGACCAAAGTAGACCAAGTGAAGCTCAATACACTCAATTAAGACCAAAATATGCTCATTACATCATCCTTTGGTTATCTAAATCTTCCTNCTTCATTTGGTCTTTCTTTGTCAATGACTCCATTTTAGTCATAGGAGGTTTAGATAACCAAAGGATGATGTAATGAGCCTATTTTGGTCCTAATTGAGTGTATTGAGCTTCATTTGGTCTTACTTTGGTCAATGAATCCTTTTAGAGGATGTTTAGATAACCAAAGGATGATGTAATGAGCTATTTTGGTCCTAATTGAGTGTATTGAGCTTCATTTGGTCTTACTTTGGTCAATGACTCCATTTTAGTCACTAGGATGTTGTAGATAACCAAAGGATGATGTAATAAGGCTATTTTGGTCCTAATTGAGTGTATTGAGCTTCATTTGGTCTTACTTTGATCAATGACTCCATTTTAGTCATTAGGAAGGTTTAGATAACCAAAGGATGTGTAATGAGCCTATTTTGGCCTAATTGAGTGTCTTGGGCTTCATTAGGTCTTAGTTTGGTCAATGACACCATTTTAGTCATTAGGAGGTTTAGATAACCAAAGGATGATGTAATGAGCCTATTTTGGTCCTAATTGAGTGTATTGAGCTTCATTTGGTCTAACTTTGGTCAATTCTTTTTTAGTCACTAGGAAGGTTTAGATAACCAAAGGATGATGTAATGAGCCTATTTTGGTCCTAGAGCTTCATTTGGTCTTACTTTGGTCAATGACTCCATTTTAGTCATTAGGAAGGTTTAGATAACCAAAGGATGATGTAATGAGCCTATTTTGGTCCTAATTGAGTGTATTGAGCTTCACTTGGTCTTACTTTGGTCAATTCTTCCATTTTAGTCACTTGGAAGGTTTAGATAACCAAAGGATGATGTAATGAGCCTATTTTGGTCCTAATTGAGTGTATTGAGCTTCATTAGGTCTTACTTTGGTCAATTCTTCCATTTTAGTCACTAGGAAGGTTTAGATAACCAAAGGATGATGTAATGAGCCTATTTTGGTCCTAATTGAATGTATTGAGCTTCATTTGGTCTTACTTTGGTCAATGACTCCATTTTAGTCATTAGGAAGGTTTAGATAACCAAAGGATGATGTAATGAGCCTATTTGGTCCTAATTGAGTGTATTGAGCTTCATTGGTCTTACTTTGGTCAATTCTTCATTTTAGTCATAGGAAGGTTTAGATAACCAAAGGATGATGTAATGAGCCTATTTTGGTCCTAATTGAGTGTATTGAGCTTCATTAGGTCTTACTTTGGTCAATTCTTTCATTTTAGTCACTAGGAAGGTTTAGATAACCAAAGGATGATGTAATGAGCCTATTTTGGTCCTAATTGAATGTATTGAGCTTCATTTGGTCTTACTTTGGTCAATGACTCCATTTTAGTCATTAGGAAGTTTAGATAACCAAAGGATGATGTAATGAGCCTATTTTGGTCCTAATTGAGTGTATTGAGCTTCATTAGGTCTTACTTTGGTCAATTCTTCCATTTTAGTTACTAGGATGGTTAGATAACCAAAGGATGATGTAATGAGCCTATTTTGGTCCTAATTGAGTGTATTGAGCTTCATTAGGTCTTACTTGGTCAATTCTTCCATTTTAGTTACTAGGAGGTTTAGATAAAAGGATGATGTAATGAGCCTATTTTGGTCCTAATTAAATATTGAGCTTCATTTGGTCTTACTTTGGTCAATGACATTTTAGTCATTAGAAGGTTTAGATAACCAAAGGATGATGTAATGAGCCTATTTTGTCCTAATTGAGTGTATTGAGCTTCATTAGGTCTTACTTTGGTCAATTATTTTAGTCAAGGAAGGTTTAGATAACCAAAGGATGATGTAATGAGCCTATTTTGGTCCTAATTGAGTGTATTGAGCTTCATTAGGTCTTACTTTGGTCAATTCTTCCATTTTAGTCACTAGGAAGGTTAGATAACCAAAGGATGATGTAATGAGCCTATTTTGGTCCTAATTGAGTGTATTGAGCTTCATTAGGTCTTACTTTGGTCAATTCTTCCATTTTAGTTACTAGGAAGGTTTAGATAACGAAAGGATGATGTAATGAGCCTATTTTGGTCCTAATTAAATGTATTGAGCTTCATTGGTCTTACTTTGGTCAATGACGCCATTTTATTAGGAAGGTTTAGATAACCAAAGGATGATGTAATGAGCCTATTTTGGTCCTAATTGAGTGTATTGAGCTTCATTAGGTCTTACTTTGGTCAATTCTTCCATTTTAGTTACTAGGAAGGTTTAGATAACCAAAGGATGATGTAATGAGCCTATTTGGTCCTAATTGAGTGTATTGAGCTTCATTAGGTCTACTTGGTCAATTCTTCCATTTTAGTTACTAGGAAGGTTTAGATAACAAAGGATGATGTAATGAGCCTATTTTGGTCCTAATTAAATGTATTGAGCTTCATTTGGTCTTACTTTGGTCAATGACGCCATTTTAGTCATTAGGAAGGTTTAGATAACAAAGGATGATGTAATGAGCCTATTTTGTCCTAATTGAGTGTATTGAGCTTCACTTGGTCTTACTTTGGTCAATTCTTCCATTTTAGTCACTTGGAAGGTTTAGATAACCAAAGGATGATGTAATGAGCCTATTTTGGTCCTAATTGAG
>RYYW01000627.1:0-20357 GCA_013621005.1 Aeschynomene evenia | reverse complement strand
ACTCCATTTTAGTCATTAGAAGGTTTAGATAACCAAAGGATGATGTAATGAGCCTATTTTGTTCCTAATTGAGTATTGAGCTTCATTGGTCTTACTTTGGTCAATTCTTTCATTTTAGTCACTAGGAAGGTTTAGATAACCAAAGTGATGTAATGAGCCTATTTTGGTCCTAATTGAGTGTATTGAGCTTCATTTGTCTTACTTTGGTCAATTCTTCCATTTTAGTCACTTGGAAGGTTTAGATAACCAAAGGATGATGTAATGAGCCTATTTTGGTCCTAATTGAGTGTATTGAGCTTCATTTGGTCTTACTTTGGTCATGACTCCACTTCAGTCACTAGGAAGGTTTAGATAACCAAAGGATGATGTAATGAGCCTATTTTGGTCCTAATTGAGTGCGTTGAGCTTCATTTGGTCTTACTTTGGTCAATGACTCCATTTTAGTCACTAGGATGGTGTAAATAACAAAGGATGATGTAATGAGCCTATTTTGGTCCTAATTGAGTGTATTGAGCTTCATTGGTCTTACTTTGGTCAATTCTTCCATTTTAGTTACTAGGAAGGTTTAGATAACGAAAGGATGATGTAATGAGCCTATTTTGGTCCTAATTAAATGTATTGAGCTTCATTTGGTCTTACTTTGTCAATGACGCCATTTTAGTCATTAGGAAGGTTTAGATAACCAAAGGATGATGTAATGAGCCTATTTTGGTTTAATTGAGTGCATTGAGCTTCATTTGGTCTTACTTTGGTCCATGACTCCACTTTAGTCACTAGGAAGGTTTAGATAACCAAAAGATGATGTATTGAGCCTATTTTGGTCCTAATTGAGTGTGTTGAGTTCATTACGTCTTACTTTGGTCAATTCTTTCATTTTAGTCACTAGGAAGGTTTGGATTACCAAAGGATCATGTAATGAGCCTATTTTGGTCCTAATTGAGTGTATTGAGCTTCATTAGGTCTTACTTTGGTCAATTCTTCCATTTTAGTTACTAGGATGGTGTAGATAACCAAAGAATGATGTAATGAGCCTATTTTGGTCCTAATTGAGTGTATTGAGCTTCATTAGGTCTTACTTTGGTTAATTCTTCCATTTAGTTACTAGGAAGGTTTAGATAACGAAAGGATGATGTAATGAGCCTATTTTGGTCCTAATTGAATGTATTGAGCTTCATTTGGTCTTACTTTGGTCAATGACTCCATTTAGTCATTAGGAAGTTTAATAACCAAAGGATGATGTAATGAGCCTATTTTGGTCCTAATTGAGTGTATTGAGCTTCATTATGTCTTACTTTGGTCAATTCTTCCATTTTAGTTACTAGGATGGTTAGATAACCAAAGGATGATGTAATGAGCCTATTTTGGTCCTAATTGAGTGTATTGAGCTTATTAGGTCTTACTTTGGTCAATTCTTCCATTTTAGTTACTAGGAAGGTTTAGATAACGAAAGGATGATGTAATGAGCCTATTTTGGTCAAAATTAAATGTATTGAGCTTCATTTGGTCTTACTTTGGTCAATGACGCAATTTTAGTCATTAGGAAGGTTTAGATAACCAAAGGATGATGTAATGAGCCTATTTTGGTCCTAATTGAGTGTATTGAGCTCATTGGTCTTACTTTGGTCAATTCTTCCATTTTAGTCACTTGGAAGGTTTAGATAACAAAAGGATGATGTAATGAGCCTATTTTGGTCCTAATTGAGTATATTGAGCTTCACGGTCTTACTTTGGTCAATTCTTCCATTTTAGTTACTAGGAAGGTTTAGATAACGAAAGGATGATGTAATGAGCCTATTTTGGTCCTAATTAAATGTATTGAGCTTCATTTGGTCTTACTTTGTCAATGACGCCATTTTAGTCATTAGGAAGGTTTAGATAACCAAAGGATGATGTAATGAGCCTATTTTTTTAATTGAGTGCATTGAGTTCATTTGGTCTTACTTTGGTCCATGACTCCATTTAGTCACTAGGAAGGTTTAGATAACCAAAGATGATGTATTGAGCCTATTTTGGTCCTAATTGAGTGTGTTGAGTTTCATTACGTCTTACTTTGGTCAATTCTTTCATTTTCACTAGGAAGGTTTGGATACCAAAGAATCATGTAATGAGCCTATTTTGTCCTAATTGAGTGTATTGAGCTTCATTAGGTCTTACTTTGGTCAATTCTTCCATTTTAGTTACTAGGATGGTGTAGATAACCAAAGAATGATGTAATGAGCCTATTTTGGTCCTAATTGAGTGTATTGAGCTTCATTAGGTCTTACTTTGGTTAATTCTTCCATTTTAGTTACTAGGAAGGTTTAGATAACGAAAGGATGATGTAATGAGCCTATTTTGGTCCTAATTGAATGTATTGAGCTTCATTTGGTCTTACTTTGGTCAATGACTCCATTTAGTCATTAGGAAGTTTAGATAACCAAAGGATGATGTAATGAGCCTATTTTGGTCCTAATTGAGTGTATTGAGCTCATTGGTCTTACTTTGGTCAATTCTTCCATTTTAGTCACTTGGAAGGTTTAGATAACAAAAGGATGATGTAATGAGCCTATTTTGGTCCTAATTGAGTATATTGAGCTTCATTCGGTCTTACTTTGGTCAATTCTTTCATTTTAGTCACTAGAAGGTTTAGATAACCGAAAGGATGATGTAATGAGCCTATTTTGGTCCTAATTGAATGTATTGAGCTTCATTTGGTCTTACTTTTGTCAATGACGCCATTTTAGTCATTAGGAAGGTTTAGATAACCAAAGGATGATGTAATGAGCCTATTTTGGTTTTAATTGAGTGCATTGAGCTTCATTTGGTCTTACTTTGGTCCATGACTCCACTTTAGTCACTAGGAAGGTTTAGATAACCAAAAGATGATGTATTGAGCCTATTTTGGTCCTAATTGAGTGTGTTGAGTTTCATTACGTCTTACTTTGGTCAATTCTTTCATTTTAGTCACTAGGAAGGTTTGGATTACCAAAGGATCATGTAATGAGCCTATTTTTGTCCTAATTTGAGTGTATTGAGCTTCATTAGGTCTTACTTTGGTCAATTCTTCCATTTTAGTTACTAGGATGGTGTAGATAACCAAAGAATGATGTAATGAGCCTATTTTGGTCCTAATTGAGTGTATTGAGCTTCATTAGGTCTTACTTTGGTTAATTCTTCCATTTTAGTTACTAGGAGGTTTAGATAACGAAAGGATGATGTAATGAGCTATTTGGTCCTAATTGAATGTATTGAGCTTCATTTGGTCTTACTTTGGTCAATGACTCCATTTAGTCATTAGGAATGTTTAGATAACCAAAGGATGATGTAATGAGCCTATTTTGGTCCTAATTGAGTGTATTGAGCTCACTTGGTCTTACTTTGGTCAATTCTTCCATTTTAGTCACTTGGAAGGTTTAGATAACAAAAGGATGATGTAATGAGCCTATTTTGGTCCTAATTGAGTATATGAGCTTCATTCGGTCTTACTTTGGTCAATTCTTTCATTTTAGTCACTATGAAGGTTTAGATAACCGAAGGATGATGTAATGAGCCTATTTTGGTCCTAATTGAATGTATTGAGCTTCATTTGGTCTTATTTGGTCAATGACTCCATTTTAGTCATTAGAAGGTTTAGATAACCAAAGGATGATGTAATGAGCCTATTTTGTTCCTAATTGACTGTATTGAGCTTCATTGGTCTTACTTTGGTCAATTCTTTCATTTTAGTCACTAGGATGGTGTAGATAACCAAAGGATGATGTAATGAGCCTATTTGGTCCTAATTGAGTGTATTGAGCTTAATTAGGTCTTACTTTGGTCAATTCTTCCATTTTAGTTAACTAGAAGGTTTAGATAACGAAAGGATGATGTAATGAGCCTATTTTGGTCCTAATTAAATGTATTGAGCTTCATTTGGTCTTACTTTGTCAATGACGCCATTTTAGTCATTAGGAAGGTTTAGATAACCAAAGGATGATGTAATGAGCCTATTTTGGTTTTAATTGAGTGCATTGAGCTTCATTTGGTCTTACTTTGGTCATGACTCCACTTTAGTCACTAGGAAGGTTTAGATAACCAAAGATGATGTATTGAGCCTATTTTGGTCCTAATTGAGTGTGTTGAGTTTCATTACGTCTTACTTTGGTCAATTCTTTCATTTTAGTCACTAGGAAGGTTTGGATTACCAAAGAATCATGTAATGAGCCTATTTTGTCCTAATTGAGTGTATTGAGCTTCATTAGGTCTTACTTTGGTCAATTCTTCCATTTTAGTTACTAGGATGGTGTTAACCAAAGAATGATGTAATGAGCCTATTTTGGTCCTAATTGAGTGTATTGAGCTTCATTAGGTCTTACTTTGGTTAATTCTTCCATTTTAGTTACTAGGAAGGTTTAGATAACGAAAGGATGATGTAATGAGCCTATTTTGGTCCTAATTGAATGTATTGAGCTTCATTTGGTCTTACTTTGGTCAATGACTCCAATTTAGTCATTAGGAATGTTTAGATAACCAAAGGATGATGTAATGAGCCTATTTTGGTCCTAATTGAGTGTCCAATTTAGTCATTAGGAATTGTTTAGTCACTTAACCAGTTAAGGATGATGTAATGAGCCTATTTTGGTCCTAATTGAGTGTATTGAGCTTCATTAGGTCTTACTTTGGTCAATTCTTCCATTTTAGTACTAGGAAGGTTTAGATAACAAAGGATGATGTAATGAGCCTATTTTGGTCCTAATTGAGTGTATTGAGCTTCATTAGGTCTTACTTTGGTAATTCTTCCATTTTAGTTACTAGGATGGTGTAGATAACAAAGGATGATGTAATGAGCCTATTTTGGTCAATTGAATGTATTGAGCTTCATTTGTCTTACTTTGGTCAATGACTCCAATTTAGTCATTAGGAATGTTTAGATAACCAAAGGATGATGTAATGAGCCTATTTTGGTCCTAATTGAGTGTATTGAGCTTCATTATGTCTTACTTTGGTCAATTCTTCCATTTTAGTTACTAGGATGGTGTAGATAACCAAAGGATGATGTAATGAGCCTATTTTGGTCCTAATTGAGTGTATTGAGCTTAATTAGGTCTTACTTTGGTCAATTCTTCCATTTTAGTTACTAGGAAGGTTTAGATAACGAAAGGATGATGTAATGAGCCTATTTTGGTCAAAATTAAATGTATTGAGCTTCATTTGGTCTTACTTTGGTCAATGACGCAATTTTAGTCATTAGGAAGGTTTAGATAACCAAAGGATGATGTAATGAGCCTATTTTGGTCCTAATTGAGTGTATTGAGCTCACTTGGTCTTACTTTGGTCAATTCTTCCATTTTAGTCACTTGGAAGCTTTAGATAACAAAAGGATGATGTAATGAGCCTATTTTGGTCCTAATTGAGTATATTTGAGCTTCATTCGGTCTTACTTTGGTCAATTCTTCCATTTTAGTTACTAGGAAGGTTTAGATAACGAAAGGATGATGTAATGAGCCTATTTTGGTCCTAATTAAATGTATTGAGCTTCATTTGGTCTTACTTTGTCAATGACGCCATTTTAGTCATTAGGAAGGTTTAGATAACCAAAGGATGATGTAATGAGCCTATTTTGGTTTTAATTGAGTGCATTGAGGTTCATTTGGTCTTACTTTGGTCCATGACTCCACTTTAGTCACTAGGAAGGTTTAGATAACCAAAAGATGATGTATTGAGCCTATTTTGGTCCTAATTGAGTGTGTTGAGTTTCATTACGTCTTACTTTGGTCAATTCTTTCATTTTAGTCACTAGGAAGGTTTGGATTACCAAAGAATCATGTAATGAGCCTATTTTTGTCCTAATTGAGTGTATTGAGCTTCATTAGGTCTTACTTTGGTCAATTCTTCCATTTTAGTTACTAGGATGGTGTAGATAACCAAAGAATGATGTAATGAGCCTATTTTGGTCCTAATTGAGTGTATTGAGCTTCATTAGGTCTTACTTTGGTTAATTCTTCCATTTTAGTTACTAGGAAGGTTTAGATAACGAAAGGATGATGTAATGAGCCTATTTTGGTCCTAATTGAATGTATTGAGCTTCATTT
Source organism: Aeschynomene evenia (assembly GCA_013621005.1). Classification (NCBI taxonomy): domain Eukaryota; kingdom Viridiplantae; phylum Streptophyta; class Magnoliopsida; order Fabales; family Fabaceae; genus Aeschynomene; species Aeschynomene evenia. The sequence goes on along the minus strand of RYYW01000627.1, from coordinate 14,307 downwards.
GGTCTTACTTTGGTCAATGACTCCAATTTAGTCATTAGGAATGTTTAGATAACCAAAGGATGATGTAATGAGCCTATTTTGGTCCTAATTGAGTGTATTGAGCTCACTTGGTCTTACTTTGGTCAATTCTTCCATTTTAGTCCACTTGGAAGGTTTAGATAACAAAAGGATGATGTAATGAGCCTATTTTGGTCCTAATTGAGTATATTGAGCTTCATTCGGTCTTACTTTGGTCAATTCTTTCATTTTAGTCACTATGAAGGTTTAGATAACCGAAGGATGATGTAATGAGCCTATTTGGTCCTAATTGAATGTATTGAGCTTCATTTGGTCTTACTTTGGTCAATGACTCCATTTTAGTCATTAAGAAGGTTTAGATAACCAAAGAATGATGTAATGAGCCTATTTTGTTCCTAATTGACTGTATTGAGCTTCATAAGTCTTACTTTGGTCAATTCTTTCATTTTAGTCACTAGGATGGTGTAGATAACCAAAGGATGATGTAATGAGCCTATTTTGGTCCTAATTGAGTGTATTGAGCTTAATTAGGTCTTACTTTGGTCAATTCTTTCCATTTTAGTTACTAGGAAGGTTTAGATAACGAAAGGATGATGTAATGAGCCTATTTTGGTCATAAATTAATGTATTGAGCTTCATTTGGTCTTACTTTGTCAATGACGCATTTTAGTCATTAGGAAGGAGATAACCAAAGGATGATGTAATGAGCCTATTTTGGTCCTAATTGAGTGTATTGAGCTCACTTGGTCTTACTTTGGTCAATTCTTCCATTTTAGTCACTTGGAAGCTTTAGATAACAAAAGGATGATGTAATGAGCCTATTTTGGTCCTAATTGAGTATATTGAGCTTCATTCGGTCTTACTTTGGTCAATTCTTCCATTTTAGTTACTAGGAAGGTTTAGATAACGAAAGGATGATGTAATGAGCCTATTTTGGTCCTAATTAAATGTATTGAGCTTCATTTGGTCTTACTTTTGTCAATGACGCCATTTTAGTCATTAGGAAGGTTTAGATAACCAAAGGATGATGTAATGAGCCTATTTTGGTTTTAATTGAGTGCATTGAGCTTCATTTGGTCTTACTTTGGTCCATGACTCCACTTTAGTCACTAGGAAGGTTTAGATAACCAAAAGATGATGTATTGAGCCTATTTTTGGTCCTAATTGAGTGTGTTTGAGTTTCATTACGTCTTACTTTGGTCAATTCTTTCATTTTAGTCACTAGGAAGGTTTGGATTACCAAAGAATCATGTAATGAGCCTATTTTGTCCTAATTGAGTGTATTGAGCTTCATTAGGTCTTACTTTGGTCAATTCTTCCATTTTAGTTACTAGGATGGTGTAGATAACCAAAAGAATGATGTAATGAGCCTATTTTGGTCCTAATTGAGTGTATTGAGCTTCATTAGGTCTTACTTTGGTTAATTCTTCCATTTTAGTTACTAGAAGGTTTAGATAACGAAAGGATGATGTAATGAGCCTATTTTGGTCCTAATTGAATGTATTGAGCTTCATTTGGTCTTACTTTGGTCAATGACTCCAATTTAGTCATTAGGAATGTTTAGATAACCAAAGGATGATGTAATGAGCCTATTTTGGTCCTAATTGAGTGTATTGAGCTCACTTGGTCTTACTTTGGTCAATTCTTCCATTTTAGTCACTTGGAAGGTTTAGATAACAAAAGGATGATGTAATGAGCCTATTTGGTCCTAATTGAGTATATTGAGCTTCATTCGGTCTTACTTTGGTCAATTCTTTCATTTAGTCACTATGAAGGTTTAGATAACCGAAGGATGATGTAATGAGCCTATTTTGGTCCTAATTGAATGTATTGAGCTTCATTTGGTCTTACTTTGGTCAATGACTCCATTTTAGTCATTAAGAAGGTTTAGATAACCAAAGAATGATGTAATGAGCCTATTTTGTTCCTAATTGACTGTATTGAGCTTCATAAGGTCTTACTTTGGTCATTCTTTCATTTTAGTCACTAGGATGGTGTAGATAACCAAAGGATGATGTAATGAGCCTATTTTGGTCCTAATTGAGTGTATTGAGCTTAATTAGGTCTTACTTTGGTCAATTCTTCCATTTTAGTTACTAGGAAGGTTTAGATAACGAAAGGATGATGTAATGAGCCTATTTTGGTCCATAATTAAATGTATTGAGCTTCATTTGGTCTTACTTTGGTCAATGACGCAATTTTAGTCATTAGGAAGGTTTAGATAACCAAAGGATGATGTAATGAGCCTATTTTGGTTTTAATTGAGTGTATTGAGGTCATTTGGTCTTACTTTGGTCCATGATCTTCCATTTAGTCACTTGGAAGGTTTAGATAACAAAAGGATGATGTATTGAGCCTATTTTGGTCCTAAATTGAGTGTTTGAGTTTTCATTACGTCTTACTTTGGTCAATTCTTTCATTTTAGTCACTAGGAAGGTTTGGATTACCAAAGAATCATGTAATGAGCCTATTTTTGTCCTAATTGAGTGTATTGAGCTTCATTAGGTCTTACTTTGGTCAATTCTTCCATTTTAGTTACTAGGATGGTGTAGATAACCAAAGAATGATGTAATGAGCCTATTTTGGTCCTAATTGAGTGTATTGAGCTTCATTAGGTCTTACTTTGGTTAATTCTTCCATTTTAGTTACTAGGAAGGTTTAGATAACGAAAGGATGATGTAATGAGCCTATTTTGGTCCTAATTGAATGTATTGAGCTTCATTTGGTCTTACTTTGGTCAATGACTCCAATTTAGTCATTAGGAATGTTTAGATAACCAAAGGATGATGTAATGAGCCTATTTGGTCCTAATTGAGTGTATTGAGCTCACTTGTCTTACTTTGGTCAATTCTTCCATTTTAGTCACTTGGAAGGTTTAGATAACAAAAGGATGATGTAATGAGGCCTATTTTGGTCCTAATTGAGTGTATTGAGCTTCATTAGGTCTTACTTTGGTCAATTCTTTCCATTTTAGTACAGAGGTGTAGATAACAAAGGATGATGTAATAGCCTATTTTGGTCCTAATTGAGTGTATTGAGCTTCATTAGGTCTTACTTTGGTTAATTCTTCCATTTTAGTACTAGGAAGGTTTAGATAACGAAAGGATTGATGTAATGAGCCTATTTTGGTCCTAATTGAATGTATTGAGCTTCATTTGGTCTTACTTTGGTCAATGACTCCATTTAAGTCATTAGGAATGTTTAGATAACCAAGGATGATGTAATGAGCCTATTTTGGTTCCTAATTGAGTGTATTGAGCTTCATTATGTCTTACTTTGGTCAATTCTTTCATTTTAGTCACTAGGAAGGTTAGATAACCAAAGGATGATGTAATGAGCCTATTTTGGTCCTAATTGAGTGTATTGAGCTTAATTAGGTCTTACTTTGGTCAATTCTTCCATTTTAGTTACTAGGAAGGTTTGATAACGAAAGGATGTGTAATGAGCTATTTTGGTCAAATTAAATGATTGAGCTTCATTTGGTCTTATTTGTCAATACGCAATTTTAGTCATTAGGGTTTAATAACAAAGATGATTAATGAGCCTTTTTTCCTAATTGATGTATTGAGCTCACTTGGTCTTACTTTGGTCAATTCTTCCATTTTAGTCACTTGGAGCTTTAGATAACAAAAGGATGATGTAATGAGCCTATTTTGGTCCTAATTGAGTATATTGAGCTTCATGTCTTACTTTGGTCAATTCTTCCATTTTAGTTACTAGGAAGGTTTAGATAACGAAAGGATGATGTAATGAGCCTATTTTGGTCCTAATTAAATGTATTGAGCTTCATTTGGTCTTACTTTTGTCAATGACGCCATTTTAGTCATTAGGAAGGTTTAGATAACCAAAGGATGATGTAATGAGCCTATTTTGGTTTTAATTGAGTGCATTGAGGTTCATTTGTCTTACTTTGGTCCATGACTCCACTTTAGTCACTAGGAAGGTTTAGATAACCAAAAGGATGATGTATTGAGCCTATTTTGGTCCTAATTGAGTGTGTTGAGTTTCATTACGTCTTACTTTGGTCAATTCTTTCATTTTAGTCACTAGGAGTTTGGATTACCAAAGAATGATGTAATGAGCCTATTTTGTCCTAATTGAGTGTATTGAGCTTCATTAGGTCTTACTTTGGTCAATTCTTCCATTTTAGTTACTAGGATGGTGTAGATAACCAAAGAATGATGTAATGAGCCTATTTTTGGTCCTAATTGAGTGTATTGAGCTTCATTAGGTCTTACTTTGGTTAATTCTTCCATTTTAGTTACTAGGAAGGTTTAGATAACGAAAGGATGATGTAATGAGCCTATTTTGGTCCTAATTGAATGTATTGAGCTTCATTTGGTCTTACTTTGGTCAATGACTCCAATTTTAGTCATTAGGAATGTTTAGATAACCAAAGGATGATGTAATGAGCCTATTTTGGTCCTAATTGAGTGTATTGAGCTCACTTGGTCTTACTTTGGTCAATTCTTCCATTTTAGTCACTTGGAAGGTTTAGATAACAAAAGGATGATGTAATGAGCCTATTTTGGTCCTAATTGAGTATATTGAGCTTCATTCGGTCTTACTTTGGTCAATTCTTTCATTTTAGTCACTATGAAGGTTTAGATAACCGAAGGATGATGTAATGAGCCTATTTTGGTCCTAATTGAATGTATTGAGCTTCATTTGGTCTTACTTTGGTCAATGACTCCATTTTAGTCATTAAGAAGGTTTAGATAACCAAAGAATGATGTAATGAGCCTATTTTGTTCCTAATTGACTGTATTGAGCTTCATAAGGTCTGACTTTGGTCAATTCTTTCATTTTAGTCACTAGGATGGTGTAGATAACCAAAGGATGATGTAATGAGCCTATTTTGGTCCTAATTGAGTGTATTGAGCTTAATTAGGTCTTACTTTGGTCAATTCTTCCATTTTAGTTACTAGGAAGGTTTAGATAACGAAAGGATGATGTAATGAGCCTATTTTGGTCATAATTAAATGTATTGAGCTTCATTTGGTCTTACTTTGGTCAATGACGCAATTTTAGTCATTAGGAAGGTTTAGATAACCAAAGGATGATGTAATGAGCCTATTTTGGTCCTAATTGAGTGTATTGAGCTCACTTGGTCTTACTTTGGTCAATTCTTCCATTTTAGTCACTTGGAAGCTTTAGATAACAAAAGGATGATGTAATGAGCCTATTTTGGTCCTAATTGAGTGTATTGAGCTTCATTGGGTCTTACTTTGGTCAATTCTTCCATTTTAGTTACTAGGAAGGTTTAGATAACGAAAGGATGATGTAATGAGCCTATTTTGGTCCTAATTAAATGTATTGAGCTTCATTTGGTCTTACTTTTGTCAATGACGCCATTTTAGTCATTAGGAAGGTTTAGATAACCAAAGGATGATGTAATGAGCCTATTTTGGTTTTAATTGAGTGCATTGAGGTTCATTTGGTCTTACTTTGGTCCATGACTCCACTTTAGTCACTAGGAAGGTTTAGATAACCAAAAGATGATGTATTGAGCCTATTTTGGTCCTAATTGAGTGTGTTGAGTTTCATTACGTCTTACTTTGGTCAATTCTTTCATTTTAGTCACTAGGAAGGTTTGGATTACCAAAGGATCATGTAATGAGCCTATTTTTGTCCTAATTGAGTGTATTGAGCTTCATTAGGTCTTACTTTGGTCAATTCTTCCATTTTAGTTACTAGGATGGTTTAGATAACCAAAGAATGATGTAATGAGCCTATTTTGGTCCTAATTGAGTGTATTGAGCTTCATTAGGTCTTACTTTGGTTAATTCTTCCATTTTAGTTACTAGGAAGGTTTAGATAACGAAAGGATGATGTAATGAGCCTATTTTGGTCCTAATTGAATGTATTGAGCTTCATTTGGTCTTACTTTGGTCAATGACTCCAATTTAGTCATTAGGAATGTTTAGATAACCAAAGGATGATGTAATGAGCCTATTTTGGTCCTAATTGAGTGTATTGAGCTCACTTGGTCTTACTTTGGTCAATTCTTCCATTTTAGTCACTTGGAAGGTTTAGATAACAAAAGGATGATGTAATGAGCCTATTTTGGTCCTAATTGAGTATATTGAGCTTCATTCGGTCTTACTTTGGTCAATTCTTTCATTTTAGTCACTATGAAGGTTTAGATAACCGAAGGATGATGTAATGAGCCTATTTTGGTCCTAATTGAATGTATTGAGCTTCATTTGGTCTTACTTTAGTCAATGACTCCATTTTAGTCATTAAGAAGGTTTAGATAACCAAAGGATGATGTAATGAGCCTATTTTGTTCCTAATTGACTGTATTGAGCTTCATAAGGTCTTACTTTGGTCAATTCTTTCATTTTAGTCACTAGGAAGGTTTAGATAACCAAACGATGATGTAATGAGCCTATTTTGGTCCTAATTGAGTGTATTGAGCTTAATTAGGTCTTACTTTGGTCAATTCTTCATTTTAGTTACTAGGAAGGTTTAGATAACGAAAGGATGATGTAATGAGCCTATTTTGGTCCTAATTAAATGTATTGAGCTTCATTTGGTCTTACTTTGTCAATGACGCCATTTTAGTCATTAGGAAGGTTTAGATAACCAAAGGATGATGTAATGAGCCTATTTTGGTTTTAATTGAGTGCATTGAGGTTCATTTGGTCTTACTTTGGTCCATGACTCCACTTTAGTCACTAGCAGGTTTAGATAACCAAAAGATGATGTATTGAGCCTATTTTGGTCCTAATTGAGTGTGTTGAGTTTCATTACGTCTTACTTTGGTCAATTCTTTCATTTTAGTCACTAGGAAGGTTTGGATTACCAAAGAATCATGTAATGAGCCTATTTTTGTCCTAATTGAGTGTATTGAGCTTCATTAGGTCTTACTTTGGTCAATTCTTCCATTACAGTTACTAGGATGGTGTAGATAACCAAAGAATGATGTAATGAGCCTATTTTGGTCCTAATTGAGTGTATTGAGCTTCATTAGGTCTTACTTTGGTTAATTCTTCCATTTTAGTTACTAGGAAGGTTTAGATAACGAAAGGATGATGTAATGAGCCTATTTTGGTCCTAATTGAATGTATTGAGCTTCATTTGGTCTTACTTTGGTCAATGACTCCAATTTAGTCATTAGGAATGTTTAGATAACCAAAGGATGATGTAATGAGCCTATTTTGGTCCTAATTGAGTGTATTGAGCTCACTTGGTCTTACTTTGGTCAATTCTTCCATTTTAGTCACTTGGAAGGTTTAGATAACAAAAGGATGATGTAATGAGCCTATTTTGGTCCTAATTGAGTATATTGAGCTTCATTCGGTCTTACTTTGGTCAATTCTTTCCATTTTAGTCACTATGGAAGGTTTAGATAACCGAAGGATGATGTAATGAGCCTATTTTGGTCCTAATTGAATGTATTGAGCTTCATTTGGTCTTACTTTGGTCAATGACTTCATTTAGTCATTAAGAAGGTTTAGATAACCAAAGAATGATTGTAATGAGCCTATTTTGTTCCTAATTGACTGTATTGAGCTTCATAAGGTCTTACTTTGGTCAATTCTTTCATTTTAGTCACTAGGATGGTGTAGATAACCAAAGGATGAATGTAATGAGCCTATTTTGGTCCTAATTGAGTGTATTGAGCTTAATTAGGTCTTACTTTGGTCAATTCTTCCATTTTAGTTACTAGGAAGGTTTAGATAACGAAAGGATGATGTAATGAGCCTATTTTGGTCATAATTAAATGTATTGAGCTTCATTTGGTCTTACTTTGGTCAATGACGCAATTTTAGTCATTAGGAAGGTTTAGATAACCAAAGGATGATGTAATGAGCCTATTTTGTCCTAATTGAGTGTATTGAGCTCACTTGGTCTTACTTTGGTCAATTCTTCCATTTTAGTCACTTGGAAGCTTTAGATAACAAAAGGATGATGTAATGAGCCTATTTTGGTCCTAATTGAGTATATTGAGCTTCATTCGGTCTTACTTTGGTCAATTCTTCCATTTTAGTTACTAGGAAGGTTTAGATAACGAAAGGATGATGTAATGAGCCTATTTTGGTCCTAATTAAATGTATTGAGCTTCATTTGGTCTTACTTTTGTCAATGACGCCATTTTAGTCATTAGGAAGGTTTAGATAACCAAAGGATGATGTAATGAGCCTATTTTGGTTTTAATTGAGTGCATTGAGGCTTCATTTGGTCTTACTTTGGTCATGACTCCACTTTAGTCACTAGGAAGGTTTAGATAACCAAAAGATGATGTATTGAGCCTATTTTTGGTCCTAATTGAGTGTGTTGAGTTTCATTACGTCTTACTTTGGTCAATTCTTTCATTTTAGTCACTAGGAAGGTTTGGATTACCAAAGGAATCATGTAATGAGCCTATTTTTTGTCCTAATTGAGTGTATTGAGCTTCATTAGGTCTTACTTTGGTCAATTCTTCCATTTTAGTTACTAGGATGGTGTAGATAACCAAAGAATGATGTAATGAGCCTATTTTGGTCCTAATTGAGTGTATTGAGCTTCATTAGGTCTTACTTTGGTTAATTCTTCCATTTTAGTTACTAGGAAGGTTTAGATAACGAAAGGATGATGTAATGAGCCTATTTTGGTCCTAATTGAATGTATTGAGCTTCATTTGGTCTTACTTTGGTCAATGACTCCAATTTAGTCATTAGGAATGTTTAGATAACCAAAGGATGATGTAATGAGCCTATTTTGGTCCTAATTGAGTGTATTGAGCTCACTTGGTCTTACTTGGTCAATTCTTCCATTTTAGTCACTTGGAAGGTTTAGATAACAAAAGGATGATGTAAATGAGCCTATTTTGGTCCTAATTGAGTATATTGAGCTTCATTCGGTCTTACTTTGGTCAATTCTTTCATTTTAGTCACTATGAAGGTTTAGATAACCGAAGGATGATGTAATGAGCCTATTTTGGTCTAATTGAATGTATTGAGCTTCATTTGGTCTTACTTTGGTCAATGACTCCATTTTAGTCATTAAGAAGGTTTAGATACCAAAGAATGAATGTAATGAGCCTATTTTGTTCCTAATTGACTGTATTGAGCTTCATAAGGTCTTACTTTGGTCAATTCTTTCATTTTAGTCACTAGGATGGTGTAGATAACCAAAGGATGATGTAATGAGCCTATTTTGGTCCTAATTGAGTGTATTGAGCTTAATTAGGTCTTACTTTGGTCAATTCTTCCATTTTAGTTACTAGGAAGGTTTAGATAACGAAAGGATGATGTAATGAGCCTATTTTGGTCATAATTAAATGTATTGAGCTTCATTTGGTCTTACTTTGGTCAATGACGCAATTTTAGTCATTAGGAAGGTTTAGATAACCAAAGGATGATGTAATGAGCCTATTTTGGTCCTAATTGAGTGTATTGAGCTCACTTGGTCTTACTTTGGTCAATTCTTCCATTTTAGTCACTTGGAGCTTTAGATAACAAAAGGATGATGTAATGAGCCTATTTTGGTCCTAATTGAGTATATTGAGCTTCATTGGTCTTACTTTGGTCAATTCTTCCATTTTAGTTACTAGGAAGGTTTAGATAACGAAAGGATGATGTAATGAGCCTATTTTGGTCCTAATTAAATGTATTGAGCTCATTTGGTCTTACTTTTGTCAATGACGCCATTTTAGTCATTAGGAAGGTTTAGATAACCAAAGGATGATGTAATGAGCCTATTTTGGTTTTAATTGAGTGCATTGAGCGTTCATTTGGTCTTACTTTGGTCCATGACTCCACTTTAGTCACTAGGAAGGTTTAGATAACCAAAAGATGATGTATTGAGCCTATTTTGGTCCTAAATTGAGTGTGTTGAGTTTCATTACGTTCTTACTTTTGGTCAATTCTTTCATTTTAGTCACTAGGAAGGTTTGGATTACCAAAGAATCATGTAATGAGCCTATTTTTGTCCTAATTGAGTGTATTGAGCTTCATTAGGTCTTACTTTGGTCAATTCTTCCATTTTAGTTACTAGGATGGTGTAGATAACCAAAGAATGATGTAATGAGCCTATTTTGGTCCTAATTGAGTGTATTGAGCTTCATTAGGTCTTACTTTGGTAATTCTTCCATTTTAGTTACTAGGAAGGTTTAGATAACGAAAGGATGATGTAATGAGCCTATTTTGGTCCTAATTGAATGTATTGAGCTTCATTTGGTCTTACTTTGGTCAATGACTCCAATTTAGTCATTAGGAATGTTTAGATAACCAAAGGATGATGTAATGAGCCTATTTTGGTCCTAATTGAGTGTATTGAGCTCACTTGGTCTTACTTTGGTCAATTCTTCCATTTTAGTCACTTGGAAGGTTTAGATAACAAAGGATGATGTAATGAGCCTATTTTGGTCCTAATTGAGTGTATTGAGCTTCATTAGGTCTTACTTTGGTCAATTCTTCATTTTAGTCCTGATGTAATGAGCCTATTTTGGTCCTACTTCATTAGGTCTTACTTTGGTTAATTCTTCCATTTTAGGGAAGGTTTAGATAACGAAAGGATGATGTAATGAGCCTATTTTGGTCCTAATTGAATGTATTGAGCTTCATTTGGTCTTACTTTGGTCAATGACTCCATTTAGTCATTAGGAAGTTTAGATAACCAAAGGATGATGTAATGAGCCTATTTTGGTCCTAATTGAGTGTATTGAGCTTCATTATGTCTTACTTTGGTCAATTCTTCCATTTTAGTTACTAGGATGGTTGATAACCAAAGGATGATGTAATGAGCCTATTTTGGTCCTAATTGAGTGTATTGAGCTTATTTAGGTCTTACTTTGGTCAATTCTTCCATTTTAGTTACTAGGAAGGTTTAGATAACGAAAGGATGATGTAATGAGCCTATTTTGGTCCTAATTAAATGTATTGAGCTTCATTTGGTCTTACTTTGGTCAATGACGCAATTTTAGTCATTAGGAAGGTTTAGATAACCAAAGGATGATGTAATGAGCCTATTTTGGTCCTAATTGAGTGTATTGAGCTTCTTGGTCTTACTTTGGTCAATTCTTCCATTTTAGTCACTTGGAAGCTTTAGATAACAAAAGGATGATGTAATGAGCCTATTTTGGTCCTAATTGAGTATATTGAGCTTCATTCGGTCTTACTTTGGTCAATTCTTCCATTTTAGTTACTAGGAAGGTTTAGATAACGAAAGGATGATGTAATGAGCCTATTTTGGTCCTAATTAAATGTATTGAGCTTCATTTGGTCTTACTTTGTCAATGACGCATTTTAGTCATTAGGAAGGTTTAGATAACCAAAGGATGATGTAATGAGCCTATTTTGGTTTTAATTGAGTGCATTGAGGTTCATTTGGTCTTACTTTGGTCCATGACTCCACTTTAGTCACTAGGAAGGTTTAGATAACCAAAAGATGATGTATTGAGCCTATTTTGGTCCTAATTGAGTGTGTTGAGTTTCATTACGTCTTACTTTGGTCAATTCTTTCATTTTAGTCACTAGGAAGGTTTGGATTACCAAAGAATCATGTAATGAGCCTATTTTTGTCCTAATTGAGTGTATTGAGCTTCATTAGGTCTTACTTTGGTCAATTCTTCCATTTTAGTTACTAGGATGGTGTAGATAACCAAAGAATGATGTAATGAGCCTATTTTGGTCCTAATTGAGTGTATTGAGCTTCATTAGGTCTTACTTTGGTTAATTCTTCCATTTTAGTTACTAGGAAGGTTTAGATACGAAAGGATGATGTAATGAGCCTATTTTGGTCCTAATTGAATGTATTGAGCTTCATTTGGTCTTACTTTGGTCAATGACTCCATTTAGTCATTAGGAATGTTTAGATAACCAAAGGATGATGTAATGAGCCTATTTTGGTCCTAATTGAGTGTATTGAGCTCACTTGGTCTTACTTTGGTCAATTCTTCCATTTTAGTCACTTGGAAGGTTTAGATAACAAAAGGATGATGTAATGAGCCTATTTTGGTCCTAATTGAGTATATTGAGCTTCATTCGGTCTTACTTTGGTCAATTCTTTCATTTTAGTCACTAGAAGGTTTAGATAACCGAAGGATGATGTAATGAGCCTATTTTGGTCCTAATTGAATGTATTGAGCTTCATTTGGTCTTACTTTGGTCAATGACTCCATTTTAGTCATTAGAAGGTTTAGATAACCAAAGAATGATGTAATGAGCCTATTTTGGTCCTAATTGAGTGTATTGAGCTTCATTAGGTCTTACTTTGGTCAATTCTTTCATTTTAGTCACTACCAAAGGATGATGTAATGAGCCTATTTTGGTCCTAATTGAGTGTATTGAGCTTAATTAGGTCTTACTTTGTCAATTCTTCCATTTTAGTTACTAGGAAGGTTTAGATAACGAAAGGATGATGTAATGAGCCTATTTTGGTCCTAATTAAATGTATTGAGCTTCATTTGGTCTTACTTTGGTCAATGACGCAATTTTAGTCATTAGGAAGGTTTAGATAACCAAAGGATGATGTAATGAGCCTATTTTGGTCCTAATTGAGTGTATTGAGCTCACTTGGTCTTACTTTGGTCAATTCTTCCATTTTAGTCACTTGGAAGTTTTAGATAACAAAAGGATGATGTAATGAGCCTATTTTGGTCCTAATTGAGTATATTGAGCTTCATTCGGTCTTACTTTGGTCAATTCTTCCATTTTAGTTACTAGGAAGGTTTAGATAACGAAAGGATGATGTAATGAGCCTATTTTGGTCCTAATTAAATGTATTGAGCTTCATTTGGTCTTACTTTTGTCAATGACGCCATTTTAGTCATTAGGAAGGTTTAGATAACCAAAGGATGATGTAATGAGCCTATTTTGGTTTTAATTGAGTGCATTGAGGTTCATTTGGTCTTACTTTGGTCATGACTCCATTTAGTCACTAGGAAGGTTTAGATAACCAAAAGATGATGTATTGAGCCTATTTGGTCCTAATTGAGTGTGTTGAGTTCATTACGTCTTACTTTGGTCAATTCTTTCATTTTAGTCACTAGGAAGGTTTGGATACCAAAGGTAATGAGCCTATTTTGTCCTAATTGAGTGTATTGAGCTTCATTAGGTCTTACTTTGGTCAATTCTTCCATTTTAGTTACTAGGATGGTGAGATAACCAAAGATGATGTAATGAGCCTATTTTGGTCCTAATTGAGTGTATTGAGCTTCATTAGGTCTTACTTTGGTCAATTCTTCCATTTTAGTTACTAGGAAGGTTTAGATAACGAAAGGATGATGTAATGAGCCTATTTTGGTCCTAATTGAATGTATTGAGCTTCATTTGGTCTTACTTTGGTCAATGACTCCATTTAGTCATTAGGAAGTTTAGATAACCAAAGGATGATGTAATGAGCCTATTTTGGTCCTAATTGAGTGTATTGAGCTTTGGTCTACTTTGGTCAATTCTTCCATTTTAGTCACTTGGAAGGTTTAGATAACAAAAGGATGATGTAATGAGCCTATTTTGGTCCTAATTGAGTGAGCTTCATTCGGTCTTACTTTGGTCAATTCTTCATTTTAGTCACTAGAAGGTTTAGATAACCAAGGATGATGTAATGAGCCTATTTTGGTCCTAATTGAATGTATTGAGCTTCATTTGGTCTTACTTTGGTCAATGACTCCATTTTAGTCATTAAGAAGTTTAGATAACCAAAGGATGATGTAATGAGCCTATTTTGGTCCTAATTGAGTGTATTGAGCTTCATTAGGTCTTACTTTGGTCAATTTTTCATTTTAGTCACTAGGATGGTGTAGATAACCAAAGGATGATGTAATGAGCCTATTTTGGTCCTAATTGAGTGTATTGAGCTTAATTAGGTCTTACTTTGGTCAATTCTTCCATTTTAGTTACTAGGAAGGTTTAGATAACGAAAGGATGATGTAATGAGCCTATTTTGGTCATAATTAAATGTATTGAGCTTCATTTGGTCTTACTTTGGTCAATGACGCCATTTTAGTCATTAGGAAGGTTTAGATAACCAAAGGATGATGTAATGAGCCTATTTTGGTCCTAATTGAGTGTATTGAGCTTCACTTGGTCTTACTTTGGTCAATTCTTCATTTTAGTCACTTGGAAGGTTTAGATAACAAAGGATGATGTAATGAGCCTATTTTGGTCCTAATTGAGTATATTGAGCTTCATTCGGTCTTACTTTGGTCAATTCTTCCATTTTAGTTACTAGGAAGGTTTAGATAACGAAAGGATGATGTAATGAGCCTATTTTGGTCCTAATTAAATGTATTGAGCTTCATTTGGTCTTACTTTTGTCAATGACGCCATTTTAGTCATTAGGAAGGTTTAGATAACCAAA
>RYYW01000626.1:6091-21642 GCA_013621005.1 Aeschynomene evenia | reverse complement strand
AAGGATGATGTAATGAGCCTATTTTGGTCCTAATTGAGTGTATTGAGCTTCATTAGGTCTTACTTTGGTCAATGGCTCCATTTTAGTCACTAGGATGTTGTAGATAACCAAAGGATGATGTAATGAGCCTATTTTGGTCCTAATTGAGTGTATTGAGCTTCATTAGGTCTTACTTTGGTCAATGGCTCATTTTAGTCACTAGGATGTTGTAGATAACCAAAGGATGATGTAATGAGCCTATTTTGTCCTAATTGAGTGTATTGAGCTTCATTAGGTCTTACTTTGGTCAATGGCTCCATTTTAGTCACTATGATGTTGTAGATAACCAAAGGATGATGTAATGAGCCATTTTGGTCCTAATTGAGTGTATTGAGCTTCATTAGGTCTTACTTTGGTCAATGGCTCAATTTTAGTCACTAGGATGTTGTAGATAACCAAAGGATGATGTAATGAGCCTATTTTTGTCCTAATTGAGTGTATTGAGCTTCATTAGGTCTTACTTTGGTCAATGGCTCTATTTTAATCACTTGGATGTTGTAGATAACCAAAGGATGATGTAATGAGCCTATTTTGGTCCTAATTGAGTGTATTGAGCTTCATTAGGTCTTACTTTGATCAATTCATCCATTTTAGTCACTAGATGTTGTAGATAACCAAAAGATGGTGTAATGAGCCTATTTGCTCCTAATTGAGTGTATTGAGCTTCATTGGTCTTACTTTGGTTAATTCCAATTTTAGTCACTAGGATGTTCTAGATAACCAAAGGATGATGTAATGAGCCTATTTTGTCCTAATTGAGTGTATTGAGCTTCATTAGGTCTTACTTTGGTCAATGCTCCATTTTAGTCACTAGGATGTTGTAGATAACAAAGGATGATGTAATGAGCCTATTTTGGTCCTAATTGAGTGTATTGAGCTTCATTAGGTCTTACTTTGGTCAATGGCTCCATTTTAATCACTTGGAAGTTGTAGATAACCAAAGGATGATGTAATGAGCCTATTTTGGTCCTAATTGAGTGTATTGAGCTTCATTAGGTCTTACTTTGATCAATTCTCCATTTTAGTCACTAGGATGTTGTAGATAACCAAAGGATGTGTAATGAGCCTATTTTTGTCCTAATTGAGTGTATTGAGCTTCATTAGGTCTTACTTTGGTCAATGGCTCCATTTTAGTCACTAGGATGTTGTAGATAACCAAAGGATGATGTAATGAGCCTATTTTGGTCCTAATTGAGTGTATTGAGCTTCATTAGGTCTTACTTTTCAATTCTCCATTTTAGTCACTAGGATGTTGTAGATAACCAAAGATGGTGTAATGAGCCTATTTTGTCCTAATTGAGTGTATTGAGCTTCATTTGGTCTTACTTTGGTCAATCATCATTTTAGTCACTAGGATGTTGTAGATAACAAAGGATGATGTAATGAGCCTATTTTGGTCCTAATTGAGTGTATTGAGCTTCATTAGTCTTACTTTGGTCAATGGCTCCATTTTAGTCACTAGGATGTTGTAGATAACAAAGGATGATGTAATGAGCCTATTTTGGTAATTGAGTGTATTGAGCTTCATTAGGTCTTACTTTGGTCAATGGCTCCATTTTAGTCACTTGATGTTGTAGATAACCAAAGGATGATGTAATGAGCCTATTTTGGTCCTAATTGAGTGTATTGAGCTTCATTAGGTCTTACTTTGTCAATTCTCCATTTTAGTCACTAGGATGTTGTAGATAACCAAAGGATGGTGTAATGAGCCTATTTTTGTCCTAATTGAGTGTATTGAGCTTCATTTGGTCTTACTTTGGTCAATGGCTCCATTTTAGTCACTAGGATGTTGTAGATAACCAAAGGATGATGTAATGAGCCTATTTTGGTCCTAATTGAGTGTATTGAGCTTCATTAGGTCTTACTTTGGTCAATGGCTCCATTTTAGTCACTAGGATGTTGTAGATAACCAAAGGATGATGTAATGAGCCTATTTTGGTCCTGAGTGTATTGAGCTTCATTAGGTCTTACTTTGATTTTAGTCACTAGGATTTGTAGATAACCAAAGGATGGTGTAATGAGCCTATTTTGTCCTAATTGAGTGTATTGAGCTTCATTAGGTCTTACTTTGGTCAATGGCTCCATTTAGTCACTAGGATGTTGTAGATAACCAAAGGATGATGTAATGAGCCTATTTTGGTCTAATTGAGTTATTGAGCTTCATTAGGTCTTACTTTGGTCAATGGCTCCATTTTAGTCACTGTTGTAGATAACCAAAGGATGATGTAATGAGCCTATTTTGGTCCTAATTGAGTGTATTGAGCTTCATTAGGTCTTACTTTGATCAATTCATCCATTTTAGTCACTAGGATGTTGTAGATAACCAAAAGATGGTGTAATGAGCCTATTTTCCTAATTGAGTGTATTGAGCTTCATTTGGTCTTACTTTGGATTTTAGTCACTAGGATTTAGATAACCAAAGGATGATGTAATGAGCCTATTTTGGTCCTAATTGAGTGTATTGAGCTTCATTAGGTCTTACTTTGGTCAATGGCTCAATTTTAGTCACTAGGATGTTGTAGATAACCAAAGGATGATGTAATGAGCCTATTTTTGTCCTAATTGAGTGTATTGAGCTTCATTAGGTCTTACTTTGGTCAATGGCTCATTTTAATCACTGGATGTTGTAGATAACCAAAGGATGATGTAATGAGCCTATTTTGGTAATTGAGTGTATTGAGCTTCATTAGGTCTTACTTTGATCAATTCATCCATTTTAGTCACTAGGATGTTGTAGATAACCAAAAGATGGTGTAATGAGCCTATTTGTCCTAATTGAGTGTATTGAGCTTCATTTGGTCTTACTTTGGTTAATTCTCATTTTAGTCACTAGGATGTTGTAGATAACCAAAGGATGATGTAATGAGCCTATTTTGGTCCTAATTGAGTGTATTGAGCTTCATTAGGTCTTACTTTGGTCAATGGCTCATTTTAGTCACTAGGATGTTGTAGATAACCAAAGGATGATGTAATGAGCCTATTTTGGTCCTAATTGAGTGTATTGAGCTTCATTAGGTCTTACTTTGGTCAATGGCTCAATTTTAGTCACTAGGATGTTGTATAACCAAAGGATGGTGTAATGAGCCTATTTTTGTCCTAATTGAGTGTATTGAGCTTCATTAGGTCTTACTTTGGTCAATGGCTCTATTTTAATCACTTGGATGTTGTAGATAACCAAAGGATGATGTAATGAGCCTATTTTGGTCTAATTGAGTGTATTGAGCTTCATTAGGTCTTACTTTGATCAATTCATCCATTTAGTCACTAGGATGTTGTAGATAACCAAAGATGGTGTAATGAGCCTATTTGTCCTAATTGAGTGTATTGAGCTTCATTTGGTCTTACTTTGGTCAATTCTCATTTTAGTCACTAGGATGTTGTAGATAACCAAAGGATGATGTAATGAGCCTATTTTGGTCCTAATTGAGTGTATTGAGCTTCATTAGGTCTTACTTTGGTCAATGGCTCCATTTTAGTCACTAGGATGTTGTAGATAACCAAAGGATGATGTAATGAGCCTATTTTTGTCCTAATTGAGTGTATTGAGCTTCATTAGGTCTTACTTTGGTCAATGGCTCATTTTAGTCACTAGGATGTTGTAGATAACCAAAGGATGATGTAATGAGCCTATTTTGGTCCTAATTGAGTGTATTGAGCTTCATTAGGTCTTACTTTGATCAATTCATCCATTTTAGTCACTAGGATGTTGTAGATAACCAAAGGATGGTGTAATGAAGCCTATTTTTGTCCTAATTGAGTGTATTGAGCTTCATTTGGTCTTACTTTGGTCAATGGCTCCATTTTAGTCACTAGGATGTTGTAGATAACCAAAGGATGATGTAATGAGCCTATTTTGGTCCTAATTGAGTGTATTGAGCTTCATTAGGTCTTACTTTGGTCAATGGCTCCATTTTAGTCACTAGGATGTTGTAGATAACAAAGGATGATGTAATGAGTTTTGGTCTAATTGAGTGTATTGAGCTTCATTAGGTCTTACTTTGGTCAATGGCTCCATTTTAATCACTTGGAAGTTGTAGATAACAAAAGGATGTGTAATGAGCCTATTTTGGTCCTAATTGAGTGTATTGAGCTTCATTAGGTCTTACTTTGGTCAATGGCTCCATTTTAGTCACTAGGATGTTGTAGATAACCAAAGGATGATGTAATGAGCCTATTTTGTCCTTATTGAGTGTATTGTCATTAGGTCTTACTTTGTCAATGGCTCCATTTTAGTCACTAGGATGTTGTAGATAACCAAAGGATGATGTAATGAGCCTATTTTGGTCCTAATTGAGTGTATTGAGCTTCATTAGGTCTTACTTTGGTCAATGGCTCCATTTTAGTCACTAATGTTGTAGATAACCAAAGGATGATGTAATGAGCCTATTTTGGTCCTAATTGAGTGTATTGAGCTTCATTAGGTCTTACTTTGGTCAATGGCTCAATTTTAGTCACTAGGATGTTGTAGATAACCAAGGATGATGTAATGAGCCTTTGGTCCTAATTGAGTGTATTGAGCTTCATTAGGTCTTACTTTGGTCAATGGCTCCATTTTAGTCACTAGGATGTTGTAGATAACCAAAGGATGATGTAATGAGCCTATTTTGGTCCTAATTGAGTGTATTGAGCTTCATTAGGTCTTACTTTGGTCAACAATTTAGTCACTAGGATGTTGTAGATAACCAAAGGATGATGTAATGAGCCTATTTTGTCCTAATTGAGTGTATTGAGCTTCATTAGGTCTTACTTTGGTCAATGGCTCTATTTTAATCACTTGGATGTTGTAGATAACCAAAGGATGATGTAATGAGCCTATTTTGGTCTAATTGAGTGTATTGAGCTTCATTAGGTCTTACTTTGATCAATTCATCCATTTTAGTCACTAGGATGTTGTAGATAACCAAAAGATGTGTAATGAGCCTATTTGTCCTAATTGAGTGTATTGAGCTTCATTTGGTCTTACTTTGGTTAATTCATCAATTTTAGTCACTAGGATGTTCTAGATAACAAAGGATGATGTAATGAGCCTATTTTGGTCCTAATTGAGTGTATTGAGCTTCATTAGGTCTTACTTTGGTCAATGGCTCCATTTTAGTCACTAGGATGTTGTAGATAACAAAGGATGATGTAATGAGCCTATTTTGGTCGTAATTGAGTGTATTGAGCTTCATTAGGTCTTACTTTGGTCAATGGCTCCATTTTAATCACTTGGAAGTTGTAGATAACCAAAGGATGATGTAATGCCTATTTTTGGTCCTAATTGAGTGTATTGAGCTTCATTAGGTCTTACTTTGTCCATTTTAGTCACTAGGATGTTGTAGATAACCAAGGATAATGAGCCTATTTGGTCTAATTGAGTGTATTGAGCTTCATTAGGTCTTACTTTGGTCAATGGCTCCATTTTAGTCACTAGGATGTTGTAGATAACCAAAGGATGATGTAATGAGCCTATTTTGGTCCTAATTGAGTGTATTGAGCTTCATTAGGTCTTACTTTGGTCAATGGCTCATTTTAGTCACTATGATGTTGTAGATAACCAAAGGATGATGTAATGAGCCTATTTTGGTCCTAATTGAGTGTATTGAGCTTCATTAGGTCTTACTTTGGTCAATGGCTCATTTTAGTCACTAGGATGTTGTAGATAACCAAAGGATGGTGTAATGAGCCTATTTTTGTCCTAATTGAGTGTATTGAGCTTCATTAGGTCTTACTTTGGTCAATGGCTCATTTTAATCACTTGGATGTTGTAGATAACCAAAGGATGATGTAATGAGCCTATTTTGGTCTAATTGAGTGTATTGAGCTTCATTAGGTCTTACTTTGATCAATTCATCCATTTTAGTCACTAGGATGTTGTAGATAACCAAAAGATGGTGTAATGAGCCTATTTGTCCTAATTGAGTGTATTGAGCTTCATTTGGTCTTACTTTGGGATTTTAGTCACTAGGATGTTGTAGATAACCAAAGGATGATGTAATGAGCCTATTTTGGTCCTAATTGAGTGTATTGAGCTTCATTAGGTCTTACTTTGGTCAAGCTCCATTTTAGTCACTAGGATGTTGTAGATAACCAAAGGATGATGTAATGAGCCTATTTTTGTCCTAATTGAGTGTATTGAGCTTCATTAGGTCTTACTTTGGTCAATGGCTCATTTTAGTCACTAGGATGTTGTAGATAACCAAAGGATGATGTAATGAGCCTATTTTGGTCCTAATTGAGTGTATTGAGCTTCATTAGGTCTTACTTTGATCAATTCATCCATTTTAGTCACTAGGATGTTGTAGATAACCAAAGGATGGTGTAATGAGCCTATTTTGTCCTAATTGAGTGTATTGAGCTTCATTTGGTCTTACTTTGGTCAATGGCTCCATTTTAGTCACTAGGATGTTGTAGATAACCAAAGGATGATGTAATGAGCCTATTTGGTCCTAATTGAGTGTATTGAGCTTCATTAGGTCTTACTTTGGTCAATGGCTCCATTTTAGTCACTAGGATGTTGTAGATAACCAAGGATGATGTAATGAGCCTATTTTGGTCTAATTGAGTGTATTGAGCTTCATTAGGTCTTACTTTGGTCAATGGCTCCATTTTAATCACTGGAAGTTGTAGATAACCAAAAGGATGATGTAATGAGCCTATTTTGGTCCTAATTGAGTGTATTGAGCTTCATTAGGTCTTACTTTGGTCAATGGCTCCATTTTAGTCACTAGGATGTTGTAGATAACCAAAGGATGATGTAATGAGCCTATTTGGTCCTAATTGAGTGTATTGAGCTTCATTAGGTCTTACTTTGGTCAATGGCTCCATTTTAGTCACTAGGATTGTAGATAACAAAGGATGATGTAATGAGCCTATTTTGGTCCTAATTGAGTGTATTGAGCTTCATTAGGTCTTACTTTTTGTCAATGGCTCCATTTTAGTCACTAGGATGTTGTAGATAACCAAAGGATGATGTAATGAGCCTATTTTGGTCCTAATTGAGTGTATTGAGCTTCATTAGGTCTTACTTTGGTCAATGGCTCATTTTAGTCACTATGATGTTGTAGATAACCAAAGGATGATGTAATGAGCCTATTTTGGTCCTAATTGAGTGTATTGAGCTTCATTAGGTCTTACTTTGGTCAATGGCTCATTTTAGTCACTAGGATGTTGTAGATAACCAAAGGATGATGTAATGAGCCTATTTTGGTCCTAATTGAGTGTATTGAGCTTCATTAGTCTTACTTTGGTCAATGGCTCAATTTTAGTCACTAGGATGTTGTAGATAACCAAAGGATGATGTAATGAACCTATTTTTGTCCTAATTGAGTGTATTGAGCTTCATTAGGTCTTACTTTGGTCAATGGCTCTATTTTAATCACTTGGATGTTGTAGATAACCAAAGGATGATGTAATGAGCCTATTTTGGTCCTAATTGAGTGTATTGAGCTTCATTTGGTCTTACTTTGGTTAATTCATCAATTTTAGTCACTAGAAAGGTGTAGGTAACCAAAGGATGATGTAATGAGCCTATTTTGGTCCTAATTGAGTGTATTGAGCTTCATTAGGTCTTACTTTGGTCAATGGCTCCATTTTAATCACTTGGAAGTTCTAGATAACCAAAGGATGATGTAATGAGCCTATTTTGGTCCTAATTGAGTGTATTGAGCTTCATTAGGTCTTACTTTGATCAATTCATCCAATTTAGTCACTAGGATGTTGTAGATAACCAACGGATGGTGTAATGAGACTATTTTGGTCCTAATTGAGTGTATTGAGCTTCATTAGGTCTTACTTTGGTCAATGGCTCCATTTTAGTCACTAGGATGTTGTAGATAACCAAAGGATGATGTAATGAGCCTATTTTGGTCCTAATTGAGTGTATTGAGCTTCATTAGGTCTTACTTTGGTCAATGGCTCCATTTTAGTCACTAGGATGTTGTAGATAACCAAAGGATGATGTAATGAGCCTATTTTGGTCCTAATTGAGTGTATTGAGCTTCATTAGGTCTTACTTTGTCAATTCTCCATTTTAGTCACTAGGATGTTGTAGATAACCAAAGGATGGTGTAATGAGCCTATTTTGGTCCTAATTGAGTGTATTGAGCTTCATTAGGTCTTACTTTGGTCAATGGCTCCATTTTAGTCACTAGGATGTTGTAGATAACCAAAGGATGATGTAATGAGCCTATTTTGGTCCTAATTGAGTGTATTGAGCTTCATTAGGTCTTACTTTGGTCAATGGCTCCATTTTAGTCACTAGGATGTTGTAGATAACCAAAGGATGATGTAATGAGCCTATTTTGGTCCTAATTGAGTGTATTGAGCTTCATTAGGTCTTACTTTGGTCAATGGCTCATTTTAGTCACTAGGATGTTGTAGATAACCAAAGGATGATGTAATGAGCCTATTTTGGTCCTAATTGAGTGTATTGAGCTTCATTAGTCTTACTTTGGTCAATGGCTCCATTTTAGTCACTAGGATGTTGTAGATAACCAAAGGATGATGTAATGAGCCTATTTTGGTCCTAATTGAGTGTATTGAGCTTCATTAGGTCTTACTTTGGTCAATGGCTCATTTTAGTCACTAGGATGTTGTAGATAACCAAAGGATGATGTAATGAGCCTATTTTTGTCCTAATTGAGTGTATTGAGCTTCATTAGGTCTTACTTTGGTCAATGGCTCATTTTAATCACTTGGATGTTGTAGATAACCAAAGGATGATGTAATGAGCCTATTTTGGTCCTAATTGAGTGTATTGAGCTTCATTGGTCTTACTTTGGATTTTAGTCACTTGTAGGTAACCAAAGGATGATGTAATGAGCCTATTTTGGTCCTAATTGAGTGTATTGAGCTTCATTAGGTCTTACTTTGGTCAATGGCTCCATTTTAATCACTTGTTAGATAACCAAAGGATGATGTAATGAGCCTATTTTGGTCCTAATTGAGTGTATTGAGCTTCATTAGGTCTTACTTTGTCAATTCATCCAATTTAGTCACTAGGATGTTGTAGATAACCAAAGGATGGTGTAATGAGCCTATTTTGGTCCTAATTGAGTGTATTGAGCTTCATTAGGTCTTACTTTGGTCAATGGCTCCATTTTAGTCACTAGGATGTAGATAACCAAAGGATGATGTAATGAGCCTATTTTGGTCCTAATTGAGTGTATTGAGCTTCATTAGGTCTTACTTTGGTCAATGGCTCCATTTTAGTCACTAGGATGTTGTAGATAACCAAAGGATGATGTAATGAGCCTATTTTGGTCCTAATTGAGTGTATTGAGCTTCATTAGGTCTTACTTTGATCAATTCATCCATTTTAGTCACTAGGATGTTGTAGATAACCAAAGGATGGTGTAATGAGCCTATTTTGGTCCTAATTGAGTGTATTGAGCTTCATTAGGTCTTACTTTGGTCAATGGCTCCATTTTAGTCACTAGGATGTTGTAGATAACCAAAGGATGATGTAATGAGCCTATTTTGGTCCTAATTGAGTGTATTGAGCTTCATTAGGTCTTACTTTTGTCAATGGCTCCATTTTAGTCACTAGGATGTGTAGATAACCAAAGGATGATGTAATGAGCCTATTTTGGTCCTAATTGAGTGTATTGAGCTTCATTAGGTCTTACTTTGGTCAATGGCTCATTTTAGTCACTATGATGTTGTAGATAACCAAAGGATGATGTAATGAGCCTATTTTGGTCCTAATTGAGTGTATTGAGCTTCATTAGGTCTTACTTTGGTCAATGGCTCATTTTAGTCACTAGGATGTTGTAGATAACCAAAGGATGATGTAATGAGCCTATTTTGGTCCTAATTGAGTGTATTGAGCTTCATTAGGTCTTACTTTGGTCAATGGCTCCATTTTAGTCACTATGATGTTGTAGATAACCAAAGGATGATGTAATGAGCCTATTTTGGTCCTAATTGAGTGTATTGAGCTTCATTAGGTCTTACTTTGGTCAATGGCTCATTTTAGTCACTAGGATGTTGTAGATAACCAAAGGATGATGTAATGAGCCTATTTTTGTCCTAATTGAGTGTATTGAGCTTCATTAGGTCTTACTTTGGTCAATGGCTCCATTTTAGTCACTAGGATGTTGTAGATAACCAAAGGATGATGTAATGAGCCTATTTTGGTCCTAATTGAGTGTATTGAGCTTCATTTGGTCTTACTTTTTAATTCTCATTTTAGTCACTGTAGATAACCAAAGGATGATGTAATGAGCCTATTTTGGTCCTAATTGAGTGTATTGAGCTTCATTAGGTCTTACTTTGTCAATGGCTCCATTTTAGTCACTTGGAGTTGTAGATAACCAAAGGATGATGTAATGAGCCTATTTTGGTCCTAATTGAGTGTATTGAGCTTCATTAGGTCTTACTTTGTCAATTCTCCATTTAGTCACTAGGATGTTGTAGATAACCAAAGGATGATGTAATGAGCCTATTTTGGTCCTAATTGAGTGTATTGAGCTTCATTAGGTCTTACTTTGGTCAATGGCTCCATTTTAGTCACTAGGATGTTGTAGATAACCAAAGGATGATGTAATGAGCCTATTTTGGTCCTAATTGAGTGTATTGAGCTTCATTAGGTCTTACTTTGGTCAATGGCTCCATTTTAGTCACTAGGATGTTTGTAGATAACCAAAGGATGATGTAATGAGCCTATTTTGGTCCTAATTGAGTGTATTGAGCTTCATTAAGTCTTACTTTGGTCAATGGCTCATTTTAGTCACTAGGATGTTGTAGATAACCAAAGGATGATGTAATGAGCCTATTTTGGTCCTAATTGAGTGTATTGAGCTTCATTAGGTCTTACTTTGGTCAATGGCTCCATTTTAGTCACTATGATGTTGTAGATAACCAAAGGATGATGTAATGAGCCTATTTTGGTCCTAATTGAGTGTATTGAGCTTCATTAGGTCTTACTTTGGTCAATGGATTTTAGTCACTAGGATGTTGTAGATAACCAAAGGATGATGTAATGAGCCTATTTTGGTATTGAGCTTCATTAGGTCTTACTTTGGTCAATGGCTCATTTTAATCACTTGGATGTTGTAGATAACCAAAGGATGATGTAATGAGCCTATTTTGGTCCTAATTGAGTGTATTGAGCTTCATTAGGTCTTACTTTGTCAATTCTCCATTTTAGTCACTAGGATGTTGTAGATAACCAAAGGATGTGTAATGAGCCTATTTGTCCTAATTGAGTGTATTGAGCTTCATTTGGTCTTACTTTGGTTAATTCTCATTTTAGTCACTTGTAGGTAACCAAAGGATGATGTAATGAGCCTTTTTGGTCCTAATTGAGTGTATTGAGCTTCATTTGGTCTTACTTTGGTCAATGGCTCCATTTTAGTCACTAGGATGTAGATAACCAAAGGATGATGTAATGAGCCTATTTGGTCCTAATTGAGTGTATTGAGCTTCATTAGGTCTTACTTTGTCAATTCATCCATTTTAGTCACTAGGATGTTGTAGATAACCAAAGGATGATGTAATGAGCCTATTTTGGTCCTAATTGAGTGTATTGAGCTTCATTAGGTCTTACTTTGGTCAATGGCTCCATTTTAGTCACTAGGATGTTGTAGATGATGATGTAATGAGCCTATTTTGGTCAGTGTATTGAGCTTCATTAGGTCTTACTTTGGTCAATGGCTCCATTTTAGTCACTAGGATGTTGTAGATAACCAAAGGATGATGTAATGAGCCTATTTTGGTCCTAATTGAGTGTATTGAGCTTCATTAGGTCTTACTTTGTCAATTCATCCATTTTAGTCACTAGGATGTTGTAGATAACCTGTAATGAGCCTATTTTGTCCTAATTGAGTGTATTGAGCTTCATTAGGTCTTACTTTGGTCAATGGCTCCATTTTAGTCACTAGGATGTTGTAGATAACCAAAGGATGATGTAATGAGCCTATTTTGGTCCTAATTGAGTGTATTGAGCTTCATTAGGTCTTACTTTGTCAATTCTCCATTTTAGTCACTAGGATGTTGTAGATAACCAAAGGATGTGTAATGAGCCTATTTTTGTCCTAATTGAGTGTATTGAGCTTCATTTGGTCTTACTTTGGTCAATGGCTCCATTTTAGTCACTAGGATGTTGTAGATAACCAAAGGATGATGTAATGAGCCTATTTTGGTCCTAATTGAGTGTATTGAGCTTCATTAGGTCTTACTTTGGTCAATTCATCCATTTTAGTCACTAGGATGTTGTAGATAACCAAAAGATGGTAATGAGCCTATTTTGTCCTAATTGAGTGTATTGAGCTTCATTAGGTCTTACTTTGGTCAATGGCTCCATTTTAGTCACTAGGATGTTGTAGATAACCAAAGGATGATGTAATGAGCCTATTTTGGTCCTAATTGAGTGTATTGAGCTTCATTAGGTCTTACTTTGGTCAATGGCTCCATTTTAGTCACTAGGATGTTGTAGATAACCAAAGGATGATGTAATGAGCCTATTTTGGTCCTAATTGAGTGTATTGAGCTTCATTAGGTCTTACTTTGGTCAATGGCTCCATTTTAGTCACTAGGATGTTGTATAACCAAAGGATGATGTAATGAGCCTATTTTGGTCCTAATTGAGTGTATTGAGCTTCATTAGGTCTTACTTTGTCAATGGCTCATTTTAGTCACTAGGATGTTGTAGATAACCAAAGGATGATGTAATGAGCCTATTTTGGTCCTAATTGAGTGTATTGAGCTTCATTAGGTCTTACTTTGGTCAATGGCTCCATTTTAGTCACTAGATGTTGTAGATAACCAAAGGATGATGTAATGAGCCTATTTTGGTCCTAATTGAGTGTATTGAGCTTCATTAGGTCTTACTTTGGTCAATGGCTCATTTTAGTCACTAGGATGTTGTAGATAACCAAAGGATGATGTAATGAGCCTATTTTGGTCCTAATTGAGTGTATTGAGCTTCATTAGGTCTTACTTTGTCAATTCTCCATTTTAGTCACTAGGATGTTGTAGATAACCAAAGGATGATGTAATGAGCCTATTTTGGTCCTAATTGAGTGTATTGAGCTTCATTAGGTCTTACTTTGGTCAATGGCTCCATTTTAGTCACTAGGATGTTGTAGATAACCAAAGGATGATGTAATGAGCCTATTTTGTCCTAATTGAGTATTGAGCTTCATTAGGTCTTACTTTGGTCAATGGCTCCATTTTAGTCACTAGGATGTTGTAGATAACCAAAGGATGATGTAATGAGCCTATTTTGGTCCTAATTGAGTGTATTGAGCTTCATTAGGTCTTACTTTGGTCAATGGCTCCATTTTAGTCACTAGGATGTTGTAGATAACCAAAGGATGATGTAATGAGCCTATTTTGGTCCTAATTGAGTGTATTGAGCTTCATTAGGTCTTACTTTGGTCAATTGCTCCATTTTAATCACTTGGAAGTTTAGATAACCAAAGGATGATGTAATGAGCCTATTTTGGTCCTAATTGAGTGTATTGAGCTTCATTAGGTCTTACTTTGTAGTCACTAGGATGTTGTAGATAACCAAAGGATGGTGTAATGAGCCTATTTTGGTCCTAATTGAGTGTATTGAGCTTCATTAGGTCTTACTTTGGTCAATGGCTCCATTTTAGTCACTAGGATGTTGTAGATAACCAAAGGATGATGTAATGAGCCTATTTTGGTCCTAATTGAGTGTATTGAGCTTCATTAGGTCTTACTTTGGTCAATGGCTCCATTTTAGTCACTAGGATGTTGTAGATAACCAAAGGATGATGTAATGAGCCTATTTTGTCCTAATTGAGTGTATTGAGCTTCATTAGGTCTTACTTTGGTCAATGGCTCATTTTAATCACTAGGATGTTGTAGATAACCAAAGGATGATGTAATGAGCCTATTTTGGTCCTAATTGAGTGTATTGAGCTTCATTAGGTCTTACTTTGGTCAATGGCTCATTTTAGTCACTAGGATGTTGTAGATAACCAAAGGATGATGTAATGAGCCTATTTGGTCCTAATTGAGTGTATTGAGCTTCATTGGTCTTACTTTGGTCAATGGCTCAATTTTAGTCACTAGGATGTTGTAGATAACCAAAGGATGATGTAATGAGCCTATTTTGGTCCTAATTGAGTGTATTGAGCTTCATTAGGTCTTACTTTGGTCAATGGCTCCATTTTAGTCACTAGGATGTTGTAGATAACCAAAGGATGATGTAATGAGCCTATTTTGGTCCTAATTGAGTGTATTGAGCTTCATTAGGTCTTACTTTGGTCAATGGCTCATTTTAGTCACTAGGATGTTGTAGATAACCAAAGGATGATGTAATGAACCTATTTTTGTCCTAATTGAGTGTATTGAGCTTCATTAGGTCTTACTTTGGTCAATGGCTCTCACTTGGATGTTGTAGATAACCAAAGGATGATGTAATGAGCCTATTTTGGTCCTAATTGAGTGTATTGAGCTTCATTTGGTCTTACTTTTGTCAATTCTCATTTTAGTCACTAGATGTTGTAGATAACCAAAGGATGATGTAATGAGCCTATTTTGGTCCTAATTGAGTGTATTGAGCTTCATTAGGTCTTACTTTGTCAATGGCTCCATTTTAATCACTTGGAAGTTGTAGATAACCAAAGGATGATGTAATGAGCCTATTTTGGTCCTAATTGAGTGTATTGAGCTTCATTAGGTCTTACTTTGTCAATTCTCCATTTTAGTCACTAGGATGTTGTAGATAACCAAAGGATGGTAATGAGCCTATTTTGGTCCTAATTGAGTGTATTGAGCTTCATTAGGTCTTACTTTGGTCAATGGCTCCATTTTAGTCACTAGGATGTTGTAGATAACCAGTAATGAGCCTATTTTGGTCCTAATTGAGTGTATTGAGCTTCATTAGGTCTTACTTTGGTCAATGGCTCCATTTTAGTCACTAGGATGTTGTAGATAACCAAAGGATGATGTAATGAGCCTATTTTGGTCCTAATTGAGTGTATTGAGCTTCATTAAGTCTTACTTTGGTCAATGGCTCATTTTAGTCACTAGGATGTTGTAGATAACCAAAGGATGATGTAATGAGCCTATTTTGGTCCTAATTGAGTGTATTGAGCTTCATTAGGTCTTACTTTGGTCAATGGCTCCATTTTAGTCACTAGGATGTTGTAGATAACCAAAGGATGATGTAATGAGCCTATTTTGGTCCTAATTGAGTGTATTGAGCTTCATTAGGTCTTACTTTGGTCAATGGCTCAATTTTAGTCACTAGGATGTTGTAGATAACCAAAGGATGATGTAATGAGCCTATTTTGTCCTAATTGAGTGTATTGAGCTTCATTAGGTCTTACTTTGGTCAATGGCTCATTTTATCACTGGATGTTGTAGATAACCAAAGGATGATGTAATGAGCCTATTTTGGTCCTAATTGAGTGTATTGAGCTTCATTAGGTCTTACTTTGATCAATTCATCCATTTTAGTCACTAGGATGTTGTAGATAACCAAAAGATGGTGTAATGAGCCTATTTGTCCTAATTGAGTGTATTGAGCTTCATTTGGTCTTACTTTGGTTAAT
>RYYW01000625.1:0-28035 GCA_013621005.1 Aeschynomene evenia | reverse complement strand
GAAAGAGTAGATTTTGGGAGGATGGTGCTCAACTACATGATGCACCAGGCTCATCCAAAGAGGGCTCTCACAAGTCTACCTTACGGAAGCCTTCTGACCAGAATCCTCAACCATTTCTCCTTCCCACTTGAAGACTATGAATATGTCTTCAACCACAGTAAGTTCTCCATGGTCACCTTCAACAACATCAAGAAGAAGAAGGTACCAGATACGGGGGCACCTAAGAAGAAGGAGGAAGCAAAGCCTTCTAAGGGAACTGCTGGTCCCATCCAGCCCTCTAAGGCTGAGAAAGGAAAGGAAAAGGTTTCCGATCCTCCAGAAAAGAAGAAGAAGAAGCAAAAGGTGACTCATCCTTCTCCAACAAGGGTGACACGGAGTATGGCTTCTGAGGAAGCTCAGAAGACTCCTCAGAAGGCACCTACAGTTGCTGAGGCTGCTGAAGACTCAGAAGAAACAACATCTGAGCAACCCATGACCAGAAAAAGGAAAGCACCTCCCACTCTCCAAGTCCCAGACGTGCCACCAGAAGGGAAAAAGAAACGTGGTCGTTTGGTAAAAGCTAACTCTAACACTCCACCTTCATTTCTTCACTCTTCTTCTACTTCAATTCCTATTTCTGATTCTGTTGATGGTTTTAAACCCACCAAATTTAAAACTAAACTCCTACATTCCTTGAAATATCAGGGAAAAACTCACAAAGGAGTGGGGATAAAAACCACCAAGAAACAGAGCCCGCCAAAGCCGACGGGTAAAGAAATTGTAGCAGTTACTGCTACTGCTGCCACCACCTGCTGCTACTACAGCTGCTGTTGAAGAAGAAGCAGAAGCTTCTCATCACTCCTCCCCATCTGGACATGTCTCCCCCACCAGAGAAGACATTCAGGGGCATGCAGGAAATGTCGCTGATTCCTCTTCCGAGGAAGAAGATGCGGCACGCTTTCGCATTGAGCATCGCACTCCAGATGCTGGAAGCTCCAAGAAAGAGGCCCAGAAGAAGCCCTCTGCGGTTTCTATGGTGGAACTTTCTGAAGCAACCACAACTGAAGTTGCCACTGTGAATGCTGAGTCATTGGCTCAGACGATGAGTGAAGTTCAGAAGGCGCTGGATCATCCTTCTGAGACTCCAGAAGCTGCTCAGATGCAACAACAACAACAACTACAGCATGAGGAACGCTTCATTGAACCAACTTCTGAGGTTGGTCTCCTCTCTTCTGAGATCCCTCTGGAACATGAGGACACTCATGACTCAACACATGACGTAGTGCCAGGGACCACCAGCACTGGGCTCAGCTCAGAGGTGGGCGCTGACGCTACCATGGCTGCCGGAGTTGCAGCAGTTGAGGCATTTGTTGCCCACAGTTCCTTAGAAGGAACTCTCTCTGAGAAGGACTCTCAGAAGGAACCAGAGGTTCCTCCTCAATATAACAGAGGTTCCTCCTACATCCTTTGATCAACAAGGTCCCACCTTCTCCATAACGGACTCAATGATCGGTTCTGGCTTTCAGCTGGGAAGGATGGTAGTCACTCCACCCTCTGTGCAATTTCGGCCTTTCTTTGGTCGAATTGAGAAGTTGAAGAGCACTGAAGCCATGCATAGCCAGATCTCAACCTTCAACCTCTCCGATGATGCTCAGACTTCTGGTGCTATGGAGCAACCATCAGCTAGGCAACCCTCTGATCTAGACCTTGCTCTAGTTGCTGAGGACACTCAAAGGCAGCCTTCGATTGAACTTGCTGCTATTGAAGGTAAAGCTGTCCAAGAAGAAGAACCTCCTGAATATCAAACAAGGGATATAATCGATGAAGTACTTGAGGCTGAAGTCTCTCGTCCTCCTTCATCTCAACCCTCATCTTCTCACCAGCCTTCCACTGCCTCTGACCTTCCTCCAGAATGCGCTCAGAATGCGACTCAGAGCGAGATTCTCATGGAGATATGCCAGCTGCTACGCTACATTGCCAGAAGGCAGTAGTTCTAAGTCAATGATGGCGTTTATGTCTTAGCCACCCTTTTTGATGTAACAAAGGGGGAGTAGATAAATGATTGATAAATTTTTTACTTTGGCTATCGTAAACACTAGGCTAGAACTTAGGGGGAGCAACAACTTAGGGGGAGCCAAAATCTTTTGTATCTTTACAAAACCATAAATGAAAATCATTTCTTTGGCATCTCATGTTTTACCTATCTTATGCTTATCTTTTATTATTTATTTTTTGGCATCTCTTGATTTACTTAGCTTGATATTTCTGAATCTCATAGATACATTATCATGAAATACATGCTATGAAACTGATAATCTCAAACAGTAATCATACATTGCATACTTGAACTGTTGATTATCTCAGCCTTCTAGAAAATAACGAAGCCTTCTCTCAGAAAGCTAAATTAGTTTCTAAGAAAGCAAAAGTGAATTCTGAATAAGTTATGAACTTACTCAGAAACACTTCTGAACTTAAGCAAAATTATTATCTTAAGACTTAAGTTGTTATCATCAAAAAGGGGGAGATTGTAAGCTCCAGAACCCTTCTGAGAGAATTAAGCATAAATTCTCTTAGAGTCATGAAAGTTTTAATGATAACAAGGTAGCCAGTATAAATTTTACTTAAGGTTTTGCTAATATGTGCGCTAAGTGTCTCAGAAAGCTATAAATTATTGCAATGCCATGAGCAAAGACCAAGACAAAACATCAAGTAACCTCGAGATCAATTGATAAAATCATAGCGCCAAAGATATCAGAAAGGATATCTCAGAAGCGCAGAAGGTGAAAACATGCTTCTGAGGAAAGAACACTGTCGCCTCAGAAGGGTCTCAGAAGACCTCGCGACTAGTAGTTCTCAGGGTCTTCCCTCAGAAGGTTAGCCTCAGAAGTCCGTACAACTCTTAGAAGGATGGACTCAGAAGCAACCAAGTGTCTGGACTCAAGGAAGTGCAAACAGACTCAGAAAGCTCGCTAAACTAGCCAAGGAAGTGGGAACACGCGCACTGTGCAGTTCTGAAAAGTTCCTCATTTTGCGCTGACTGTAGCAGGGAGCCGTTCTGAAAAGGACACAGCCACATAAGCAAAGTGAAAGCTTCTAATTTCGCGGCCCTTTGATGCCTATATATATGAGTTCAATTCCAGAGCAATATGACGAAAACTCTTGCACTAAAACTCTTGATTAAACGTGCCAAAACTCTGTTGAATTGAAAATCATTTTGCGAAAACTTAGAACTTTCTCAGAAAGACAATTTTTACGAAATTGTTTTTCTAACTTTGCAAAATCTTCTAGTTCTGAATTGGTGTAAATTTTACATTTGTAAGTTAATCCTAGAAGTCTACTAAGTGTAAAACTAGGTTTGTAACTTAGTCTTGGTAGTTGTTTTCGATCAAAACAAACTTTCTGAAAAACGCTAAGTCCTTCGTTGTTTGAAGGCAGTTTTAAGTCCTCTAGTGTTTGAGGCAAGGAAGTCCTCTGTTGTGAGGCAAGGAAGTCCTCTGTGAGGCAAGGAAGTGTTTAAGTCCTCTGTTGTGAGGCAACGAAGTCCTCTGTTGTGAGGCAAGGAAGTCCTCTGTTGTGAGGCAAGGAAGTCCTTAATTGTTTAAGGCAAGGAAGTCCTCTAGTGTGAGGCAAGGAAATCCACTTCGGGTTGTGAAGTGGTGGAAGTCCTTTACGTGGTAAAGGCAGTGTTGTCTGGGAAGGCACATTAAGAAGAATATCTAAGAACTCTCAACTAAAGGTTGAGGACTGGAGTAGGTTGGTTATAACCGAACCAGTATAAAATCCCTTGTGTTAAGCTTTTCTCCCTAACTCATTACGTGTCCAAATCTTTGAGAAAAACTCTATCACAACTTTAATCAAGAGGTCTTTTGAAAACCTTATTGATCAAAATCAGAAAGCTTTTAAGAAACTCAAATCTAAAGTCGTTTTCTTAAAAATCTCTCAGAAAGGAACTTTCTTAGAAAGACTAAGTTCTCAGAAACTTAATCTTCTCAGAAAGCATTTTCCGCTGCAAACTCTTAATCATACCTTCTGAGTAAAACAGCTTTCTAAGTAAAAGTTTTAACAAGCAATTTTTAAAACTTGCACGATTCAACCCCCCCCCCCTTCTCGTGCACACATACACTTTCAACTACGAAGGTTTAGATAGCCAAAGGATGATGTAATGAGCCTATTTTAATCCTAATTGAGTGTATTGAGCATCATTTGGTCTTACTTTGGTCAATGGCTCAATTTTAGTCACTAGGAAGGTTTAGATAACCAAAGGATGTTGTAATGAGCCTATTTTGGTCCTAATTGAGTGTATTGAGCTCATTTGGTCTTACTTTGGTCATTGGCTCATTTTAGTCACTAGGAAGGTTTAGATAACCAAGGATGATGTAATGAGCCTATTGGTCCTATTGATTGTAATGAGCATCATTTTCTTACTTTGGTCAAAGGCTCCATTTTGTCACTAGGATATTGTAGATAACCAAAGGATGATGTAATGAGCCTATTTTGGTCCTAATTGAGTGTATTGAGCTTCATTAGGTCTTACTTTGTCAATTCCTCCATTTTAGTCACTAGGAAGGTTTAGATAACCAAAGGATGATGTAATGAGCCTATTTTGGTCCTAATTGAGTGTATTGAGCTCCATTTGGTCTTACTTTGGTCAATGGCTCATTTTAGTCAGGTTTAGATAACCAAAGGATGATGTAATGAGCCTATTTAGTCCTATTGAGTGTATGAGCTTCTACTTTGGTCAAAGGCTCCATTTTAGTCACTAGGATGTTGTAGATAACCAAAGGATGATGTAATGAGCCTATTTTGGTCCTAATTGAGTGTATTGAGCTTCATTAGGTCTTACTTTGTCAATTCCTCCATTTTAGTCACTAGGATGTTGTAGATAACAAAGGGACGTAATGAGCCTATTTTGGTCTAATTGAGTGTATTGAGCTTCATTTGGTCTTACTTTGTAATGCTCCTTTTAGTCACTAGGATGTTTAGATAACCAAAGGATGATGTAATGAGCCTATTTGGTCCTAATTGAGTGTATTGAGCTCATTTGGTCTTACTTTGGTCAATGGCTCCATTTTAGTCACTAGGATGTTGTAGATACAAAGGATGATGTAATGAGCCTATTTTGTCCTAATTGAGTGTATTGAGCTCATTTGTCTTACTTTGGTCAATGGCTCCATTTTAGTCACTAGGAAGTTTAGATACCAAAGGATGATGTAATGAGCCTATTTTGTCCTAATTGAGTGTATTGAGCATCATTTGGTCTTACTTTGGTCAATGGCTCCATTTTAGTCACTAGGAAGTTTAGATACCAAAGGATGATGTAATGAGCCTATTTTGTCCTAATTGAGTGTATTGAGATCATTTGGTCTTACTTGGTCAATGGCTCCATTTTAGTCACTAGGAAGGTTTAGATAACCAAAGGATGATGTAATGAGCCTATTTTGGTCCTAATTGAGTGTATTGAGCTTTGGTCTTACTTTGGTCAATTAGTCACTAGGAATAGAAGGATGATGTAATGAGCCTATTTAGTCCTATTGATTGTAATGAGCATCATTTCGTCTTACTTTGGTCAATGGCTCCATTTTAGTCACTAGGAAGGTTTAGATAACCAAGGATGATGTAATGAGCCTATTTTGGTCCTAATTGAGTGTATTGAGCTTCATTGGTCTTACTCTTGGTCAATGGCTCCATTTTAGTCACTAGGAAGGTTGTAGATAACCAAAGGATGATGTAATGAGCCTATTTTGGTCCTAATTGAGTGTATTGAGCTTCATTTGTCTTACTTTGGTCAATGGCTCCATTTTAGTCACTAGGAAGGTTAGATAACCAAAGGATGATGTAATGAGCCTATTTTGGTCCTAATTGAGTGTATTGAGCTCATTTGGTCTTACTTTGGTCAATGGCTCCATTTTAGTCCACTAGGAAGTTTAGATAACCAAAGGATGATGTAATGAGCTATTTTGGTCTAATTGAGTGTATTGAGCTCATTTGGTCTTACTTTGGTCAATGCTCATTTTAGTCACTAGGAAGTTTAGATAACCAAAGGATGATGTAATGAGCCTATTTTGTCCTAATTGAGTGTATTGAGCTCATTTGGTCTTACTTTGGTCAATGGCTCCATTTTAGTCACTAGGAGTTAGATAACCAAAGGATGATGTAATGAGCTATTTTGGTCCTAATTGAGTGTATTGAGCTCCATTTGGTCTTACTTGGTCAATGGCTCCATTTTAGTCACTAGGAAGTTTAGATAACCAAAGGATGATGTAATGAGCCTATTTTGGTCCTAATTGAGTGTATTGAGCTCCATTTGGTCTTACTTTGGTCAATGGCTCCATTTAGTCACTAGGAAGGTTTAGATAACCAAAGGATGATGTAATGAGCCTATTTTGGTCCTAATTGAGTGTATTGAGCTCCATTTGGTCTTACTTTGGTCAATGGCTCATTTTAGTCACTAGGAAGGTTTAGATAACCAAAGGATGATGTAATGAGCCTATTTTGTCCTAATTGAGTGTATTGAGCATCATTTGTCTTACTTTGTCAAGGCTCCATTTTAGTCACTAGGATGTTGTAGATAACCAAAGGAATGATGTAATGAGCCTATTTTGTCCTAATTGAGTGTATTGAGCTCATTTGGTCTTACTTTGGTCAATGGCTCATTTTAGTCACTAGGAAGTTTAGATAACCAAAGGATGATGTAATGAGCCTATTTTGGTCCAATTGAGTGTATTGAGCTCCATTTGGTCTTACTTTGGTCAATGGCTCCATTTTAGTCACTAGGAAGGTTTAGATAACCAAAGGATGATGTAATGAGCCTATTTTGGTCCTAATTGAGTGTATTGAGCTCCATTTGGTCTTACTTTGGTCAATGGCTCCATTTTAGTCACTAGGAAGGTTTAGATAACCAAAGGATGATGTAATGAGCCTATTTTGGTCCTAATTGAGTGTATTGAGCTCATTTGGTCTTACTTTGGTCAATGGCTCCATTTTAGTCACTAGGAAGGTTTAGATAACCAAAGGATGATGTAATGAGCTATTTTGGTCCTAATTGAGTGTATTGAGCTCCATTTGGTCTTAACTTTGTCAATGGCTCTATTTTAGTCACTAGGAAGGTTTAGATAACCAAAGATGATGTAATGAGCCTATTTTGTCCTATTGATGTAATGAGCTCATTTCGTTTACTTGGTCAATGGCTCCATTTTAGTCACTAGGATGTTTAGATAACCAAAGGATGATGTAATGAGCTATTTTGGTCCTAATTGAGTGTATTGAGCTCATTTGGTCTTACTTTGGTCATATAAAGATTAAAACAAAATGATAGCCATTGTCTTTTATTTTTAGTCACTAAGGAAGGGTTTAGATAACCAAAGGATGATGTAATGAGCCTATTTTGGTCCTAATTGAGTGTATTGAGCTCCATTTGGTCTTACTTTGGTCAATGGCTCCATTTTAGTCACTAGGAAGGTTTAGATAACCAAAGGATGATGTAATGAGCCTATTTTGGTCCTAATTGAGTGTATTGAGCTCCATTTGGTCTTACTTTGGTCAATGGCTCCATTTTAGTCACTAGGAAGGTTTAGATAACCAAAGGATGATGTAATGAGCCTATTTTAGTCCTAATTGAGTGTATTGAGCTCATTTGGTCTTACTTTGGTCAATGGCTCCATTTTAGTCACTAGGAAGTTTAGATACCAAAGGATGATGTAATGAGCCTATTTTAGTCCTAATTGACTGTATTGAGCATCATTTGGTCTTACTTTGGTCAATGGCTCCATTTTAGTCACTAGGAGTTTAGATAACCAAAGGATGATGTAATGAGCCTATTTTGGTCCTAATTGAGTGTATTGAGCATCATTTGGTCTTACTTTGGTCAATGGCTCCATTTTAGTCACTAGGAAGGTTTAGATAACCAAAGGATGATGTAATGAGCCTATTTTGGTCCTAATTGAGTGTATTGAGCTCCATTTGGTCTTACTTTGGTCAATGGCTCTATTTTAGTCACTAGGAAGGTTTAGATAACCAAAGGATGATGTAATGAGCCTATTTTAGTCCTATTGATGTAATGAGCATCATTTTCGTATTACTTGGTCAAAGGCTCCATTTTAGTCACTAGGATGTTGTAGATAACCAAAGGATGATGTAATGAGCCTATTTTGGTCTAATTGAGTGTATTGAGCTTCATTAGGTCTTACTTTGATCAATTCTTCCATTTAGTCACTAGGAAGGTTTAGATAACCAAAGGATGATGTAATGAGCCTATTTTGGTCCTAATTGAGTGTATTGAGCTCCATTTGGTCTTACTTTGGTCAATGGCTCCATTTTAGTCACTAGGAAGGTTTAGATAACCAAAGGATGATGTAATGAAGCCTATTTTAGTCCTAATTGAGTGTATTGAGCATCATTTGGTCTTACTTTGTCAATGGCTCCATTTTAGTCACTAGAAGTTAGATACCAAAGAGATGTAATGAGCCTATTAGTCAATTTGTATGGCTATTTTTTACTTTGTCAATGGCTCATTTTAGTCACTAGGATTGTAGATAACCAAAGGATGATGTAATGAGCCTATTTTGTCCTAATTGAGTGTATTGAGCTCCATTTGGTCTTACTTTGGTCAATGGCTCCATTTTAGTCACTAGGAAGGTTTAGATAACCAAAGGATGATGTAATGAGCCTATTTTGGTCCTAATTGAGTGTATTGAGCTCCATTTGGTCTTACTTTGGTCAATGGCTCTATTTTAGTCACTAGGAAGGTTTAGATAACCAAAGGATGATGTAATGAGCCTATTTTAGTCCTAATTGAGTGTAATTGAGCATCATTTGTCTTACTTTGGTCAATGGCTCCATTTTAGTCACTAGGATGTTGTAGATAACCAAAGGATGATGTAATGAGCCTATTTTGGTCCTAATTGAGTGTATTGAGCTCATTTGGTCTTACTTTGAGTCAATGGCTCTATTTTAGTCACTAGGAAGGTTTAGATAACCAAAGGATGATGTAATGAGCCTATTTTGGTCCTAATTGAGTGTATTGAGCTCCATTTGGTCTTACTTTGGTCAATGGCTCATTTTAGTCACTAGGAAGGTTTAGATAACCAAAGGATGATGTAATGAGCCTATTTTAGTCCTAATTGAGTGTATTGAGCTCATTTGGTCTTACTTTGGTCAATGGCTCCATTTTAGTCACTAGGAAGGTTTAGATAGCCAAAGGATGATGTAATGAGCCTATTTAGTCCTAATTGAGTGTATTGAGCATCATTTGGTCTTACTTTGGTCAATGGCTCCATTTTAGTCACTAGGAAGTTTAGATAGCCAAAGGATGATGTAATGAGCCTATTTTAGTCCTAATTGACTGTATTGAGCATCATTTGGTCTTACTTTGGTCAATGGCTCCATTTTAGTCACTAGGAAGGTTTAGATAACCAAAGGATGATGTAATGAGCCTATTTTGTCCTAATTGAGTGTATTGAGCTCCATTTGGTCTTACTTTGGTCAATGGCTCATTTTAGTCACTAGGAAGGTTTAGATAACCAAAGGATGATGTAATGAGCCTATTTTGGTCCTAATTGAGTGTATTGAGCTCCATTTGGTCTTACTTTGGTCAATGGCTCTATTTTAGTCACTAGGAAGGTTTAGATAACCAAAGGATGATGTAATGAGCCTATTTTAGTCCTATTTGATTGTAATGAGCATCATTTCGTATTACTTTGTCAAAGGCTCCATTTTAGTCACTAGGATGTTGTAGATAACCAAAGGATGATGTAATGAGCCTATTTTGGTCCTAATTGAGTGTATTGAGCTCATTGGTCTTACTTTGGTCAATGGCTCCATTTTAGTCACTAGGAAGGTTTAGATAACCAAAGGATGATGTAATGAGCCTATTTTGGTCCTAATTGAGTGTATTGAGCTCCATTTGGTCTTACTTTGGTCAATGGCTCTATTTTAGTCACTAGGAAGGTTTAGATAACCAAAGGATGATGTAATGAGCCTATTTTAGTCCTATTTGATTGTAATGAGCATCATTTCGTATTACTTTGGTCAAGGCTCCATTTTAGTCACTAGGATGTTGTAGATAACCAAAGGATGATGTAATGAGCCTATTTTGGTCCTAATTGAGTGTATTGAGCTTCATTAGGTCTTACTTTGATCAATTCTCCATTTTAGTCACTAGGAAGGTTTAGATAACCAAAGGATGATGTAATGAGCCTATTTTGGTCCTAATTGAGTGTATTGAGCTCCATTTGGTCTTACTTTGGTCAATGGCTCCATTTAGTCACTAGGAAGGTTTAGATAGCCAAAGGATGATGTAATGAGCCTATTTTAGTCCTAATTGAGTGTATTGAGCATCATTTGGTCTTACTTTGGTCAATGGCTCCATTTTAGTCACTAGGAAGGTTTAGATAGCCAAAGGATGATGTAATGAGCCTATTTTGTCCTAATTGAGTGTATTGAGCATCATTTGGTCTTACTTTGGTCAATGGCTCCATTTTAGTCACTAGGAAGGTTTAGATAGCCAAAGGATGATGTAATGAGCCTATTTTAGTCCTAATTGAGTGTATTGAGCATCATTTGGTCTTACTTTGGTCAATGGCTCATTTTAGTCACTAGGAAGGTTTAGATAACCAAAGGATGATGTAATGAGCCTATTTTGGTCCTAATTGAGTGTATTGAGCTCCATTTGGTCTTACTTTGGTCAATGGCTCCATTTTAGTCACTAGGAAGGTTTAGATAACCAAAGGATGATGTAATGAGCCTATTTTAGTCCTAATTGAGTGTAATGAGCATCATTTGTATTACTTTGGTCAATGGCTCCATTTTAGTCACTAGGATGTTGTAGATACCAAAGGATGATGTAATGAGCCTATTTTTGGTCCTAATTGAGTGTATTGAGCTCATTTGGTCTTACTTTGGTCAATGGCTCCATTTTAGTCACTAGGAAGGTTTAGATAACCAAAGGATGATGTAATGAGCCTATTTTGGTCCTAATTGAGTGTATTGAGCTCCATTTGGTCTTACTTTGGTCAATGGCTCCATTTTAGTCACTAGGAAGGTTTAGATAGCCAAAGGATGATGTAATGAGCCTATTTTAGTCCTAATTGAGTGTATTGAGCATCATTTGGTCTTACTTTGGTCAATGGCTCCATTTTAGTCACTAGGAAGGTTTAGATAGCCAAAGGATGATGTAATGAGCCTATTTTAGTCCTAATTGAGTGTATTGAGCATCATTTGGTCTTACTTTGGTCAATGGCTCCATTTTAGTCACTAGGAAGGTTTAGATAACCAAAGGATGATGTAATGAGCCTATTTTGGTCCTAATTGAGTGTATTGAGCTCCATTTGGTCTTACTTTGGTCAATGGCTCCATTTTAGTCACTAGGAAGGTTTAGATAACCAAAGGATGATGTAATGAGCCT
Organism: Aeschynomene evenia; assembly: GCA_013621005.1. NCBI lineage: Eukaryota > Viridiplantae > Streptophyta > Magnoliopsida > Fabales > Fabaceae > Aeschynomene > Aeschynomene evenia. The sequence goes on along the minus strand of RYYW01000625.1, from coordinate 16,655 downwards.
ATTTTAGTCCTATTGATGTATTGAGCATCATTTGTTTACTTTGTCAATGGCTCCATTTTAGTCACTAGGAAGGTTTAGATAACCAAAGGATGATGTAATGAGCCTATTTTAGTCCTAATTGAGTGTATTGAGCATCATTTGGTCTTACTTTGGTCAATGGCTCCATTTTAGTCACTAGGAAGGTTTAGATAACCAAAGGATGATGTAATGAGCCTATTTTAGTCCTAATTGAGTGTATTGAGCATCATTTGGTCTTACTTTGGTCAATGGCTCCATTTTAGTCACTAGGAAGGTTTAGATAACCAAAGGATGATGTAATGAGCCTATTTTAGTCCTAATTGATGTAATGAGCATCATTTGGTCTTACTTTGGTCAATGGCTCCATTTTAGTCACTAGGAAGTTTAGATAACCAAAGGATGATGTAATGAGCCTATTTTGGTCCTAATTGAGTGTATTGAGCTCATTTGGTCTTACTTTGTCAATGCTCCATTTTAGTCACTAGGAAGGTTTAGATAACCAAAGGATGATGTAATGAGCCTATTTTGGTCCTAATTGAGTGTATTGAGCTCCATTTGGTCTTACTTTGGTCAATGGCTCCATTTAGTCACTAGGAAGGTTTAGATAACCAAAGGATGATGTAATGAGCCTATTTTGGTCCTAATTGAGTGTATTGAGCTCCATTTGGTCTTACTTTGGTCAATGGCTCCATTTTAGTCACTAGGAAGGTTTAGATAACCAAAGGATGATGTAATGAGCCTATTTTAGTCCTAATTGAGTGTATTGAGCATCATTTGGTCTTACTTTGGTCAATGGCTCCATTTTAGTCACTAGGAAGGTTTAGATAACCAAAGGATGATGTAATGAGCCTATTTTAGTCCTAATTGAGTGTATTGAGCATCATTTGGTCTTACTTTGGTCAATGGCTCCATTTTAGTCACTAGGAAGGTTTAGATAGCCAAAGGATGATGTAATGAGCCTATTTTAGTCCTAATTGAGTGTATTGAGCATCATTTGGTCTTACTTTGGTCAATGGCTCCATTTTAGTCACTAGGAAGGTTTAGATAACCAAAGGATGATGTAATGAGCCTATTTTGGTCCTAATTGAGTGTATTGAGCTTCATTTGGTCTTACTTTGATCAATGGCTCCATTTTAGTCACTAGGAAGGTTTAGATAACCAAAGGATGATGTAATGAGCCTATTTTGGTCCTAATTGAGTGTATTGAGCTCCATTTGGTCTTACTTTGGTCAATGGCTCCATTTAGTCACTAGGAAGGTTTAGATAGCCAAAGGATGATGTAATGAGCCTATTTTAGTCCTAATTGAGTGTATTGAGCATCATTTGGTCTTACTTTGGTCAATGGCTCCATTTTAGTCACTAGGAAGGTTTAGATAGCCAAAGGATGATGTAATGAGCCTATTTTAGTCCTAATTGAGTGTATTGAGCATCATTTGGTCTTACTTTGGTCAATGGCTCCATTTTAGTCACTAGGAAGGTTTAGATAGCCAAAGGATGATGTAATGAGCCTATTTTAGTCCTAATTGAGTGTATTGAGCATCATTTGGTCTTACTTTGGTCAATGGCTCAATTTTTGTCACTAGGAAGGTTTAGATAACCAAAGGATGATGTAATGAGCCTATTTTGGTCCTAATTGAGTGTATTGAGCTCCATTTGGTCTTACTTTGGTCAATGGCTCCATTTTAGTCACTAGGAAGGTTTAGATAACCAAAGGATGATGTAATGAGCCTATTTTAGTCCTAATTGATTGTAATGAGCATCATTTCGTATTACTTTGGTCAATGGCTCCATTTTAGTCACTAGGAAGTTTAGATAACCAAAGGATGATGTAATGAGCCTATTTTGGTCCTAATTGAGTGTATTGAGCTCATTTGGTCTTACTTTGTCAGTCAATGCTCCATTTTAGTCACTAGGAAGGTTTAGATAACCAAAGGATGATGTAATGAGCCTATTTTGGTCCTAATTGAGTGTATTGAGCTCCATTTGGTCTTACTTTGGTCAATGGCTCCATTTTAGTCACTAGGAAGTTTAGATAACCAAAGGATGATGTAATGAGCCTATTTTGGTCCTAATTGAGTGTATTGAGCTCATTTGGTCTTACTTTGGTCAATGGCTCCATTTTAGTCACTAGGAAGGTTTAGATAACCAAAGGATGATGTAATGAGCCTATTTTGGTCCTAATTGAGTGTATTGAGCTTCATTTGGTCTTACTTTGATCAATTGCTCCATTTTAGTCACTAGGAAGGTTTAGATAACCAAAGGATGATGTAATGAGCCTATTTTGGTCCTAATTGAGTGTATTGAGCTCCATTTGGTCTTACTTTGGTCAATGGCTCCATTTAGTCACTAGGAAGGTTTAGATAACCAAAGGATGATGTAATGAGCCTATTTTGGTCCTAATTGAGTGTATTGAGCTCCATTTGGTCTTACTTTGGTCAATGGCTCCATTTTAGTCACTAGGAAGGTTTAGATAACCAAAGGATGATGTAATGAGCCTATTTTAGTCCTAATTGAGTGTATTGAGCATCATTTGGTCTTACTTTGGTCAATGGCTCCATTTTAGTCACTAGGAAGGTTTAGATAGCCAAAGGATGATGTAATGAGCCTATTTTAGTCCTAATTGAGTGTATTGAGCATCATTTGGTCTTACTTTGGTCAATGGCTCCATTTTAGTCACTAGGAAGGTTTAGATAACCAAAGGATGATGTAATGAGCCTATTTTGGTCCTAATTGAGTGTATTGAGCTCCATTTGGTCTTACTTTGGTCAATGGCTCATTTAGTCACTAGGAAGGTTTAGATAACCAAAGGATGATGTAATGAGCCTATTTTAGTCCTAATTGAGTGTATTGAGCATCATTTGTCTTACTTTGGTCAATGGCTCCATTTTAGTCACTAGGAAGTTTAGATAACCAAAGGATGATGTAATGAGCCTATTTTGTCCTAATTGAGTGTATTGAGCATCATTTGGTCTTACTTTGGTCAATGGCTCCATTTTAGTCACTAGGAAGGTTTAGATAACCAAAGGATGATGTAATGAGCCTATTTTGGTCCTAATTGAGTGTATTGAGCTCATTTGGTCTTACTTTGGTCAATGGCTCCATTTTAGTCACTAGGAAGGTTTAGATAGCCAAAGGATGATGTAATGAGCCTATTTTAGTCCTAATTGAGTGTATTGAGCTCCATTTGTCTTACTTTGGTCAATGGCTCCATTTTAGTCACTAGGAAGGTTTAGATAACCAAAGGATGATGTAATGAGCCTATTTTGGTCCTAATTGAGTGTATTGAGCTCCATTTGGTCTTACTTTGGTCAATGGCTCTATTTTAGTCACTAGGAAGGTTTAGATAACCAAAGGATGATGTAATGAGCCTATTTTAGTCCTAATTGAGTGTATGAGCATCATTTCGTATTACTTTGGTCAAAGGCTCCATTTTAGTCACTAGGATGTTGTAGATAACCAAAGGATGATGTAATGAGCCTATTTTGGTCCTAATTGAGTGTATTGAGCTTCATTAGGTCTTACTTTGATCAATTCCTCCATTTTAGTCACTAGGAAGGTTTAGATAACCAAAGGATGATGTAATGAGCCTATTTTGTCCTAATTGAGTGTATTGAGCTCCATTTGGTCTTACTTTGGTCAATGGCTCATTTAGTCACTAGGAAGGTTTAGATAACCAAAGGATGATGTAATGAGCCTATTTTGTCCTAATTGAGTGTATTGAGCTCATTTGGTCTTACTTTGGTCAATGGCTCCATTTTAGTCACTAGGAAGGTTTAGATAACCAAAGGATGATGTAATGAGCCTATTTTGGTCCTAATTGAGTGTATTGAGCTCCATTTGGTCTTACTTTGGTCAATGGCTCCATTTAAGTCACTAGGAAGGTTTAGATAGCCAAAGGATGATGTAATGAGCCTATTTTAGTCCTAATTGAGTGTATTGAGCATCATTTGGTCTTACTTTGGTCAATGGCTCCATTTTAGTCACTAGGAAGCTTTAGATAGCCAAAGGATGATGTAATGAGCCTATTTTAGTCCTAATTGACTGTATTGAGCATCATTTGGTCTTACTTTGGTGAATGGCTCCATTTTAGTCACTAGGAAGGTTTAGATAGCCAAAGGATGATGTAATGAGCCTATTTTAGTCCTAATTGAGTGTATTGAGCATCATTTGGTCTTACTTTGGTCAATGGCTCATTTTAGTCACTAGGAAGGTTTAGATAACCAAAGGATGATGTAATGAGCCTATTTTGGTCCTAATTGAGTGTATTGAGCTCCATTTGGTCTTACTTTGGTCAATGGCTCTATTTTAGTCACTAGGAAGGTTTAGATAACCAAAGGATGATGTAATGAGCCTATTTTAGTCCTATTTGATTGTAATGAGCATCATTTCGTATTACTTTGGTCAAAGGCTCCATTTTAGTCACTAGGAGTTGTAGATAACCAAAGGATGATGTAATGAGCCTATTTTAGTCCTAATTGAGTGTATTGAGCATCATTTGGTCTTACTTTGGTCAATGGCTCCATTTTAGTCACTAGGAAGGTTTAGATAACCAAAGGATGATGTAATGAGCCTATTTTGGTCCTAATTGAGTGTATTGAGCTCCATTTGGTCTTACTTTGGTCAATGGCTCCATTTTAGTCACTAGGAAGGTTTAGATAACCAAAGGATGATGTAATGAGCCTATTTTGGTCCTAATTGAGTGTATTGAGCTCATTTGGTCTTACTTTGGTCAATGGCTCCATTTTAGTCACTAGGAAGGTTTAGATAACCAAAGGATGATGTAATGAGCCTATTTTGTCCTAATTGAGTGTATTGAGCTCATTTGGTCTTACTTTGGTCAATGGCTCCATTTTAGTCACTAGGAAGGTTTAGATAGCCAAAGGATGATGTAATGAGCCTATTTTAGTCCTAATTGAGTGTATTGAGCATCATTTGGTCTTACTTTGGTCAATGGCTCCATTTTAGTCACTAGGAAGGTTTAGATAACCAAAGGATGATGTAATGAGCCTATTTTGTCCTAATTGAGTGTATTGAGCTCCATTTGGTCTTACTTTGGTCAATGGCTCCATTTTAGTCACTAGGAAGGTTTAGATAACCAAAGGATGATGTAATGAGCCTATTTTAGTCCTAATTGAGTGTATTGAGCTCCATTTGGTCTTACTTTGGTCAATGGCTCCATTTTAGTCACTAGGAAGGTTTAGATAACCAAAGGATGATGTAATGAGCCTATTTTGGTCCTAATTGAGTGTATTGAGCTCCATTTGGTCTTACTTTGGTCAATGGCTCCATTTAAGTCACTAGGAAGGTTTAGATAGCCAAAGGATGATGTAATGAGCCTATTTTAGTCCTAATTGAGTGTATTGAGCATCATTTGGTCTTACTTTGGTCAATGGCTCCATTTTAGTCACTAGGAAGGTTTAGATAGCCAAAGGATGATGTAATGAGCCTATTTTAGTCCTAATTGAGTGTATTGAGCATCATTTGGTCTTACTTTGGTCAATGGCTCCATTTTAGTCACTAGGAAGGTTTAGATAACCAAAGGATGATGTAATGAGCCTATTTTGTCCTAATTGAGTGTATTGAGCTCCATTTGGTCTTACTTTGGTCAATGGCTCCATTTTAGTCACTAGGAAGGTTTAGATAACCAAAGGATGATGTAATGAGCCTATTTTGGTCCTAATTGAGTGTATTGAGCTCCATTTGGTCTTACTTTGGTCAATGGCTCTATTTTAGTCACTAGGAAGGTTTAGATAACCAAAGGATGATGTAATGAGCCTATTTTAGTCCTTTTTGATTGTAATGAGCATCATTTCGTATTACTTTAGTCAAAGGCTCCATTTTAGTCACTAGGATGTTGTAGATAACCAAAGGATGATGTAATGAGCCTATTTTAGTCCTAATTGAGTGTATTGAGCATCATTTGGTCTTACTTTGGTCAATGGCTCCATTTTAGTCACTAGGAAGGTTTAGATAACCAAAGGATGATGTAATGAGCCTATTTTGGTCCTAATTGAGTGTATTGAGCTCCATTTGGTCTTACTTTGGTCAATGGCTCTATTTTAGTCACTAGGAAGGTTTAGATAACCAAAGGATGATGTAATGAGCCTATTTTAGTCCTATTTGATTGTAATGAGCATCATTTCGTATTACTTTGGTCAAAGGCTCCATTTTAGTCACTAGGATGTTGTAGATAACCAAAGGATGATGTAATGAGCCTATTTTGGTCCTAATTGAGTGTATTGAGCTTCAATAGGTCTTACTTTGATCAATTCCTCCATTTTAGTCACTAGGAAGGTTTAGATAACCAAAGGATGATGTAATGAGCCTATTTTGGTACTAATTGAGTGTATTGAGCTCCATTTGGTCTTACTTTGGTCAATGGCTCCATTTAAGTCACTAGGAAGGTTTAGATAGCCAAAGGATGATGTAATGAACCTATTTTAGTCCTAATTGAGTGTATTGAGCATCATTTGGTCTTACTTTGGTCAATGGCTCCATTTAAGTCACTAGGAAGGTTTAGATAGCCAAAGGATGATGTAATGAGCCTATTTTAGTCCTAATTGAGTGTATTGAGCATCATTTGGTCTTACTTTGGTCAATGGCTCCATTTTAGTCACTAGGAAGGTTTAGATAGCCAAAGGATGATGTAATGAGCCTATTTTAGTCCTAATTGAGTGTATTGAGCATCATTTGGTCTTACTTTGGTCAATGGCTCCATTTTAGTCACTAGGAAGGTTTAGATAGCCAAAGGATGATGTAATGAGCCTATTTTAGTCCTAATTGAGTGTATTGAGCTCCATTTGGTCTTACTTTGGTCAATGGCTCCATTTTAGTCACTAGGAAGGTTTAGATAACCAAAGGATGATGTAATGAGCCTATTTTGGTCCTAATTGAGTGTATTGAGCTCCATTTGGTCTTACTTTGGTCAATGGCTCCTATTTAGTCACTAGGAAGGTTTAGATAACCAAAGGATGATGTAATGAGCCTATTTTAGTCCTATTGATGTATGAGCATCATTTGTTTACTTTGTCAAGGCTCCATTTTAGTCACTAGGATGTTTAGATAACCAAAGGATGATGTAATGAGCCTATTTTAGTCCTAATTGAGTGTATTGAGCTCATTTGGTCTTACTTTGGTCAATGGCTCCATTTTAGTCACTAGGAAGGTTTAGATAACCAAAGGATGATGTAATGAGCCTATTTTGGTCCTAATTGAGTGTATTGAGCTCCATTTGGTCTTACTTTGGTCAATGGCTCCATTTTAGTCACTAGGAAGGTTTAGATAACCAAAGGATGATGTAATGAGCCTATTTTAGTCCTAATTGAGTGTATTGAGCATCATTTGGTCTTACTTTGGTCAATGGCTCCATTTTAGTCACTAGGAAGTTTAGATAACCAAAGGATGATGTAATGAGCCTATTTTGGTCCTAATTGAGTGTATTGAGCTCATTTGGTCTTACTTTGGTCAATGGCTCCATTTTAGTCACTAGGAAGGTTTAGATAACCAAAGGATGATGTAATGAGCCTATTTTGTCCTAATTGAGTGTATTGAGCTCATTTGGTCTTACTTTGGTCAATGGCTCCATTTTAGTCACTAGGAAGGTTTAGATAACCAAAGGATGATGTAATGAGCCTATTTTAGTCCTAATTGAGTGTATTGAGCATCATTTGGTCTTACTTTGGTCAATGGCTCCATTTTAGTCACTAGGAAGGTTTAGATAACCAAAGGATGATGTAATGAGCCTATTTTGGTCCTAATTGAGTGTATTGAGCTCCATTTGGTCTTACTTTGGTCAATGGCTCCATTTTAGTCACTAGGAAGGTTTAGATAACCAAAGGATGATGTAATGAGCCTATTTTAGTCCTAATTGAGTGTATTGAGCATCATTTGGTCTTACTTTGGTCAATGGCTCCATTTTAGTCACTAGGAAGGTTTAGATAACCAAAGGATGATGTAATGAGCCTATTTTGGTCCTAATTGAGTGTATTGAGCTCATTTGGTCTTACTTTGGTCAATGGCTCCATTTTAGTCACTAGGAAGGTTTAGATAACCAAAGGATGATGTAATGAGCCTATTTTGGTCCTAATTGAGTGTATTGAGCTCATTTGGTCTTACTTTGGTCAATGGCTCCATTTTAGTCACTAGGAAGGTTTAGATAACCAAAGGATGATGTAATGAGCCTATTTTGGTCCTAATTGAGTGTATTGAGCTCCATTTGGTCTTACTTTGGTCAATGGCTCCATTTTAGTCACTAGGAAGGTTTAGATAACCAAAGGATGATGTAATGAGCCTATTTTAGTCCTAATTGATGTATGAGCATCATTTGGTCTTACTTTAGTCAAAGGCTCCATTTTAGTCACTAGGATGTTGTAGATAACCCAATGGATGATGTAATGTGCCTATTTTAGTCCTAATTGAGTGTATTGAGCATCATTTGGCCTTACTTTGGTCAATGGCTCTATTTTAGTCACTAGGAAGGTTTAGATAACCAAAGGATGATGTAATGAGCCTATTTTGGTCCTAATTGAGTGTATTGAGCTCCATTTGGTCTTACTTTGGTCAATGGCTCTATTTTAGTCACTAGGAAGGTTTAGATAACCAAAGGATGATGTAATGAGCCTATTTTAGTCCTATTGATTGTAATGAGCATCATTTGTATTACTTTGGTCAATGGCTCCATTTTAGTCACTAGGATGTTGTAGATAACCAAAGGATGATGTAATGAGCCTATTTTGGTCCTAATTGAGTGTATTGAGCTCCATTTGGTCTTACTTTGGTCAATGGCTCCATTTTAGTCACTAGGAAGGTTTAGATAACCAAAGGATGATGTAATGAGCCTATTTTGGTCCTAATTGAGTGTATTGAGCTCCATTTGGTCTTACTTTGGTCAATGGCTCCATTTTAGTCACTAGGAAGGTTTAGATAGCCAAAGGATGATGTAATGAGCCTATTTTAGTCCTAATTGAGTGTATTGAGCATCATTTGGTCTTACTTTGGTCAATGGCTCCATTTTAGTCACTAGGAAGGTTTAGATACCAAAGGATGATGTAATGAGCCTATTTTAGTCCTAATTGAGTGTATTGAGCATCATTTGGTCTTACTTTGGTCAATGGCTCCATTTTGTCACTAGGAAGGTTTAGATAACCAAAGGATGATGTAATGAGCCTATTTTGGTCCTAATTGAGTGTATTGAGCTCCATTTGGTCTTACTTTGGTCAATGGCTCTATTTTAGTCACTAGGAAGGTTTAGATAACCAAAGGATGATGTAATGAGCCTATTTTAGTCCTATTTGATTGTAATGAGCATCATTTCGTATTACTTTGGTCAAAGGCTCCATTTTAGTCACTAGGATGTTGTAGATAACCAAAGGATGATGTAATGAGCCTATTTTGGTCCTAATTGAGTGTATTGAGCTTCATTAGGTCTTACTTTGATCAATTCCTCCATTTTAGTCACTAGGAAGGTTTAGATAACCAAAGGATGATGTAATGAGCCTATTTTGGTCCTAATTGAGTGTATTGAGCTCCATTTGGTCTTACTTTGGTCAATGGCTCCATTTAAGTCACTAGGAAGGTTTAGATAGCCAAAGGATGATGTAATGAGCCTATTTTAGTCCTAATTGAGTGTATTGAGCATCATTTGGTCTTACTTTGGTCAATGGCTCCATTTTAGTCACTAGGAAGGTTTAGATAGCCAAAGGATGATGTAATGAGCCTATTTTAGTCCTAATTGAGTGTATTGAGCATCATTTGGTCTTACTTTGGTCAATGGCTCCATTTTAGTCACTAGGAAGTTTAGATAGCCAAAGGATGATGTAATGAGCCTATTTTAGTCCTAATTGAGTGTATTGAGCATCATTTGGTCTTACTTTGGTCAATGGCTCCATTTTAGTCACTAGGAAGGTTTAGATAGCCAAAGGATGATGTAATGAGCCTATTTTAGTCCTAATTGAGTGTATTGAGCTCCATTTGGTCTTACTTTGGTCAATGGCTCTATTTAGTCACTAGGAAGGTTTAGATAACCAAAGGATGATGTAATGAGCCTATTTTAGTCCTATTTGATTGTAATGAGCATCATTTCGTATTACTTTGGTCAAAGGCTCCATTTTAGTCACTAGGATGTTGTAGATAACCAAAGGATGATGTAATGAGCCTATTTTAGTCCTAATTGAGTGTATTGAGCATCATTTGGTCTTACTTTGGTCAATGGCTCCATTTTAGTCACTAGGAAGCTTTAGATAGCCAAAGGATGATGTAATGAGCCTATTTTGGTCCTAATTGAGTGTATTGAGCTCCATTTGGTCTTACTTTGGTCAATGGCTCCATTTAGTCACTAGGAAGGTTTAGATAACCAAAGGATGATGTAATGAGCCTATTTTAGTCCTAATTGAGTGTATTGAGCATCATTTGGTCTTACTTTGGTCAATGGCTCCATTTTAGTCACTAGGAGGTTTAGATAACCAAAGGATGATGTAATGAGCCTATTTTAGTCCTAATTGAGTGTATTGAGCATCATTTGGTCTTACTTTGGTCAATGGCTCCATTTTAGTCACTAGGAAGGTTTAGATAACCAAAGGATGATGTAATGAGCCTATTTTGGTCCTAATTGAGTGTATTGAGCTCCATTTGGTCTTACTTTGGTCAATGGCTCCATTTTAGTCACTAGGAAGGTTTAGATAACCAAAGGATGATGTAATGAGCCTATTTTAGTCCTAATTGAGTGTATTGAGCTCCATTTGGTCTTACTTTGGTCAATGGCTCCATTTTAGTCACTAGGAAGGTTTAGATAACCAAAGGATGATGTAATGAGCCTATTTTGGTCCTAATTGAGTGTATTGAGCTCCATTTGGTCTTACTTTGGTCAATGGCTCCATTTTAGTCACTAGGAAGGTTTAGATAACCAAAGGATGATGTAATGAGCCTATTTTAGTCCTAATTGATTGTATTGAGCATCATTTGGTATTACTTTGGTCAATGGCTCCATTTTAGTCACTAGGAATGTTTAGATAACCAAAGGATGATGTAATGAGCCTATTTTAGTCCTAATTGAGTGTATTGAGCATCATTTGGTCTTACTTTGGTCAATGGCTCCATTTTAGTCACTAGGAAGGTTTAGATAGCCAAAGGATGATGTAATGAGCCTATTTTGGTCCTAATTGAGTGTATTGAGCTCCATTTGGTCTTACTTTGGTCAATGGCTCTATTTTAGTCACTAGGAAGGTTTAGATAACCAAAGGATGATGTAATGAGCCTATTTTAGTCCTATTTGATTGTAATGAGCATCATTTCGTATTACTTTGGTCAAAGGCTCCATTTTAGTCACTAGGATGTTGTAGATAACCAAAGGATGATGTAATGAGCCTATTTTGGTCCTAATTGAGTGTATTGAGCTTCATTGGTCTTACTTTGATCAATGCTCCATTTTAGTCACTAGGAAGGTTTAGATAACCAAAGGATGATGTAATGAGCCTATTTTGGTCCTAATTGAGTGTATTGAGCTCCATTTGGTCTTACTTTGGTCAATGGCTCCATTTTAGTCACTAGGAAGGTTTAGATAGCCAAAGGATGATGTAATGAGCCTATTTTAGTCCTAATTGAGTGTATTGAGCATCATTTGGTCTTACTTTGGTCAATGGCTCCATTTTAGTCACTAGGAAGTTTAGATAGCCAAAGGATGATGTAATGAGCCTATTTTAGTCCTAATTGAGTGTATTGAGCATCATTTGGTCTTACTTTGGTCAATGGCTCCATTTTAGTCACTAGGAAGGTTTAGATAGCCAAAGGATGATGTAATGAGCCTATTTTAGTCCTAATTGAGTGTATTGAGCATCATTTGGTCTTACTTTGGTCAATGGCTCCATTTTAGTCACTAGGAAGGTTTAGATAGCCAAAGGATGATGTAATGAGCCTATTTTAGTCCTAATTGAGTGTATTGAGCTCATTTGGTCTTACTTTGGTCAATGGCTCCATTTTAGTCACTAGGAAGGTTTAGATAACCAAAGGATGATGTAATGAGCCTATTTTGGTCCTAATTGAGTGTATTGAGCTCCATTTGGTCTTACTTTGGTCAATGGCTCTATTTTAGTCACTAGGAAGGTTTAGATAACCAAAGGATGATGTAATGAGCCTATTTTAGTCCTATTTGATGTAATGAGCATCATTTCGTATTACTTTGGTCAAAGGCTCCATTTTAGTCACTAGGATGTTGTAGATAACCAAAGGATGATGTAATGAGCCTATTTTGGTCCTAATTGAGTGTATTGAGCTTCATTGGTCTTACTTTGGTCAATGGCTCCATTTTAGTCACTAGGAAGGTTTAGATAACCAAAGGATGATGTAATGAGCCTATTTTGGTCCTAATTGAGTGTATTGAGCTCCATTTGGTCTTACTTTGGTCAATGGCTCCATTTAGTCACTAGGAAGGTTTAGATAGCCAAAGGATGATGTAATGAGCCTATTTTAGTCCTAATTGAGTGTATTGAGCATCATTTGGTCTTACTTTGGTCAATGGCTCCATTTTAGTCACTAGGAAGTTTAGATAGCCAAAGGATGATGTAATGAGCCTATTTTAGTCCTAATTGAGTGTATTGAGCATCATTTGGTCTTACTTTGGTCAATGGCTCCATTTTAGTCACTAGGAAGGTTTAGATAGCCAAAGGATGATGTAATGAGCCTATTTTGGTCCTAATTGAGTGTATTGAGCTCCATTTGGTCTTACTTTGGTCAATGGCTCCATTTTAGTCACTAGGAAGGTTTAGATAACCAAAGGATGATGTAATGAGCCTATTTTAGTCCTAATTGAGTGTATTGAGCTCATTTGGTCTTACTTTGGTCAATGGCTCCATTTTAGTCACTAGGAAGTTTAGATACCAAAGGATGATGTAATGAGCCTATTTTGTCCTAATTGAGTGTATTGAGCATCATTTGGTCTTACTTTGGTCAATGGCTCCATTTTAGTCACTAGGAAGGTTTAGATAACCAAAGGATGATGTAATGAGCCTATTTTGTCCTAATTGAGTGTATTGAGCTCATTTGGTCTTACTTTGGTCAATGGCTCCATTTTAGTCACTAGGAAGGTTTAGATAGCCAAAGGATGATGTAATGAGCCTATTTTAGTCCTAATTGAGTGTATTGAGCTCATTTGGTCTTACTTTGGTCAATGGCTCCATTTTAGTCACTAGGAAGGTTTAGATAACCAAAGGATGATGTAATGAGCCTATTTTGTCCTAATTGAGTGTATTGAGCTCATTTGGTCTTACTTTGGTCAATGGCTCATTTTAGTCACTAGGAAGGTTTAGATACCAAAGGATGATGTAATGAGCCTATTTTAGTCCTAATTGAGTGTATTGAGCATCATTTGGTCTTACTTTGGTCAATGGCTCCATTTTAGTCACTAGGAAGTTTAGATAACCAAAGGATGATGTAATGAGCCTATTTTGGTCCTAATTGAGTGTATTGAGCTCATTTGGTCTTACTTTGGTCAATGGCTCCATTTTAGTCACTAGGAAGGTTTAGATAACCAAAGGATGATGTAATGAGCCTATTTTGGTCCTAATTGAGTGTATTGAGCTCCATTTGGTCTTACTTTGGTCAATGGCTCCATTTTAGTCACTAGGAAGGTTTAGATAACCAAAGGATGATGTAATGAGCCTATTTTGGTCCTAATTGAGTGTATTGAGCTCCATTTGGTCTTACTTTGGTCAATGGCTCTATTTTAGTCACTAGGAAGGTTTAGATAACCAAAGGATGATGTAATGAGCCTATTTTAGTCCTAATTGATGTAATTGAGCATCATTTCGTATTACTTTGTCAAGGCTCCATTTTAGTCACTAGGATGTTGTAGATAACCAAAGGATGATGTAATGAGCCTATTTTAGTCCTAATTGAGTGTATTGAGCATCATTTGGTCTTACTTTGGTCAATGGCTCCATTTTAGTCACTAGGAAGGTTTAGATAACCAAAGGATGATGTAATGAGCCTATTTTGGTCCTAATTGAGTGTATTGAGCTCCATTTGGTCTTACTTTGGTCAATGGCTCTATTTTAGTCACTAGGAAGGTTTAGATAACCAAAGGATGATGTAATGAGCCTATTTTAGTCCTATTTGATTGTAATGAGCATCATTTCGTATTACTTTGGTCAAAGGCTCCATTTTAGTCACTAGGATGTTGTAGATAACCAAAGGATGATGTAATGAGCCTATTTTGGTCCTAATTGAGTGTATTGAGCTTCATTAGGTCTTACTTTGATCAATTCTCCATTTTAGTCACTAGGAAGGTTTAGATAACCAAAGGATGATGTAATGAGCCTATTTTGGTCCTAATTGAGTGTATTGAGCTCATTTGGTCTTACTTTGGTCAATGGCTCCATTTTAGTCACTAGGAAGGTTTAGATAGCCAAAGGATGATGTAATGAGCCTATTTTGTCCTAATTGAGTGTATTGAGCTCATTTGGTCTTACTTTGGTCAATGCTCCATTTTAGTCACTAGGAAGGTTTAGATAACCAAAGGATGATGTAATGAGCCTATTTTGTCCTAATTGATGTATTGAGCTCATTTGGTCTTACTTTGGTCAATGGCTCCATTTTAGTCACTAGGAAGGTTTAGATAGCCAAAGGATGATGTAATGAGCCTATTTTAGTCCTAATTGAGTGTATTGAGCATCATTTGGTCTTACTTTGGTCAATGGCTCCATTTTAGTCACTAGGAAGTTTAGATAGCCAAAGGATGATGTAATGAGCCTATTTTGTCCTAATTGAGTGTATTGAGCTCATTTGGTCTTACTTTGGTCAATGGCTCCATTTTAGTCACTAGGAAGGTTTAGATAGCCAAAGGATGATGTAATGAGCCTATTTTAGTCCTAATTGAGTGTATTGAGCATCATTTGGTCTTACTTTGGTCAATGGCTCCATTTAGTCACTAGGAAGGTTTAGATAACCAAAGGATGATGTAATGAGCCTATTTTGTCCTAATTGAGTGTATTGAGCTCATTTGTCTTACTTTGGTCAATGGCTCATTTAGTCACTAGGAAGTTTTAGATAGCCAAAGGATGATGTAATGAGCCTATTTTGTCCTAATTGAGTGTATGAGCATCATTTGGTCTTACTTTGGTCAATGGCTCCATTTTAGTCACTAGGAAGTTTAGATAGCCAAAGGATGATGTAATGAGCCTATTTTAGTCCTAATTGACTGTATTGAGCATCATTTGGTCTTACTTTGGTGAATGGCTCCATTTTAGTCACTAGGAAGGTTTAGATAGCCAAAGGATGATGTAATGAGCCTATTTTAGTCCTAATTGAGTGTATTGAGCATCATTTGGTCTTACTTTGGTCAATGGCTCATTTTTGTCACTAGGAAGGTTTAGATAACCAAAGGATGATGTAATGAGGCCTATTTTGGTCCTAATTGAGTGTATTGAGCTCCATTTGGTCTTACTTTGGTCAATGGCTCTATTTTAGTCACTAGGAAGGTTTAGATAACCAAAGGATGATGTAATGAGCCTATTTTAGTCCTATTTGATTGTAATGAGCATCATTTCGTATTACTTTGGTCAAAGGCTCCATTTTAGTCACTAGGATGTTGTAGATAACCAAAGGATGATGTAATGAGCCTATTTTGTCCTAATTGAGTGTATTAGCTCATTGGTCTTACTTTTGTCAATCTCCATTTTTCACTAGGAAGGTTAGATAACCAAAGGATGATGTAATGAGCTATTGTCTAATTGAGTGTATTGAGCTCCATTTGTCTTACTTTGGTCAATGGCTCCGTTTAGTCACTAGGAAGGTTTAGATAACCAAAGGATGATGTAATGAGCCTATTTTGGTCCTAATTGAGTGTATTGAGCTCCATTTGGTCTTACTTTGGTCAATGGCTCCATTTTAAGTCACTAGGAAGGTTTAGATAGCCAAAGGATGATGTAATGAGCCTATTTTAGTCCTAATTGAGTGTATTGAGCATCATTTGGTCTTACTTGGTCAATGGCTCCATTTTAGTCACTAGGAGGTTTAGATAGCCAAAGGATGATGTAATGACCTATTTCCTAATTGATGGATGGTATTTGTTATTTTGTAAAGCCTATTTTAGTCCAGGATTTAGAAAAAAGGATAAAGAGCCTATTTAGTCCTAATTGAGTGTATTGAGCATCATTTGGTCTTACTTTGGTCAATGGCTCCATTTTAGTCACTAGGAAGGTTTAGATAACCAAAGGATGATTGTAATGAGCCTATTTTGGTCCTAATTGAGTGTATTGAGCTCCATTTGGTCTTACTTTGGTCAATGGCTCTATTTTAGTCACTAGGAAGGTTTAGATACCAAAGGATGATGTAATGAGCCTATTTTAGTCCTAATTGATTGTAATGAGCATCATTTCGTATTACTTTGGTCAAAGGCTCCATTTTAGTCACTAGGATGTTTAGATAACCAAGGATGATGTAATGAGCCTATTTGGTCCTAATTGAGTGTATTGAGCTTCATAGGTCTTACTTTGATCAATTCCTCCATTTTAGTCACTAGGAAGGTTTAGATAACCAAAGGATGATGTAATGAGCCTATTTGGTCTATTGAGTGTATTGAGCTCCATTTGTCTTACTTTGGTCAATGGCTCCATTTTAGTCACTAGGAAGGTTAGATAGCCAAAGGA
>RYYW01000624.1:0-19533 GCA_013621005.1 Aeschynomene evenia | reverse complement strand
AATGAGCCTATTTTGGTCCTAATTGAGTTTTATTTGGTCTTACTTTGGTCAATGGCTCCATTTTAGTCACTAGGAAGGTTTTAGATAAGAAAGGATGATGTAATGAGCCTATTTGGTCCTAATGAGTGTATTGAGCTTCATTTGGTCTTACTTTGGTCAATGGCTCCATTTTAGTCACTAGGAAGTTTAGATAAACAAAGGATGATGTAATGAGCCTATTTTGGTCCTAATTGAGTTTATTGAGCTTCATTTGTCTTACTTTTGGTCAATGGCTCCATTTTAGTCACTAGGAAGGTTTAGATAACAAAGGATGATGTAATGAGCCTATTTGGTCCTAATTGAGTGTATTGAGCTTCATTTGGTCTTACTTTGGTCAATGGCTCCATTTTAGTCACTAGGAAGGTTTAGATAAAAAGGATGATGTAATGAGCCTATTTTGGTCCTAATTGAGTGTATTGAGCTTCATTTGTCTTACTTTGGTCAATGGCTCCATTTTAGTCACTAGGAAGGTTAGATAAACAAAGGATGATGTAATGAGCCTATTTTGGTCCTAATTGAGTGTATTGAGCTTCATTTGGTCTTACTTTGGTCAATGGCTCCATTTTAGTCACTAGGAAGGTTTAGATAAACAAAGGATGATGTAATGAGCCTATTTTGGTCCTAATTGAGATTTGGTCTTACTTGGTCAATGGCTCCATTTTAGTCACTAGGAAGGTTTAGATAACAAGGATGATGTAATGAGCCTATTTGGTCCTAATTGAGTGTATTGAGCTTCATTTGGTCTTACTTTGGTCAATGGCTCCATTTTAGTCACTAGGATGTTGTAGATAACCAAAGGATGATGTATGAGCCTATTTTGGTGCTAATTGAGTGTATTGAGCTTCATTTTGTCTTACTTGGTCAATGGCTCCATTTTAGTCATAGGAAGGTTTAGATAAACAAAGGATGATGTAATGAGCCTATTTTGGTCCTAATGAGTGTATTGAGCTTCATTTGGTCTTACTTTGGTCAATGGCTCCATTTTAGTCACTAGGATGTTGTAGATAACCAAAGGATGATGTAATGAGCCTATTTTGGTCCTAATTGAGTGTATTGAGCTTCATTTGGTCATACTTTGGTCAATGGCTCCATTTTAGTCACTAGGAAGGTTTAGATAAACAAAGGATGATGTAATGAGCCTATTTTGGTCCTAATTGAGTGTATTGAGCTTCATTTGGTCTTACTTTGGTCAATGGCTCCATTTTAGTCACTAGGATGTTGTAGATAACAAAGGATGATGTAATGAGCCTATTTTGGTCCTAATTGAGTGTATTGAGCTTCATTTGTCTTACTTTGGTCAATGGCTCCATTTTAGTCACTAGGATGTTGTAGATAAACAAAGGATGATGTAATGAGCCTATTTTGGTCTAATTGAGTGTATTGAGCTTCATTTTGTCTTACTTTGGTCAATGGCTCCATTTTAGTCCTAGGAAGGTTTAGATAAACAAAGGATGATGTAATGAGCCTATTTTGGTCCTAATTGAGATTTGGTTTACTTTGGTCAATGGCTCCATTTTAGTCACTAGGAAGGTTTAGAAACAAAGGATGATGTAATGAGCCTATTTGGTCCTAATGAGTGTATGAGCTTCATTTGGTCTTACTTTGGTCAATGGCTCCATTTTAGTCACTAGGGAGGTTTAGATAACAAAGGATGATGTAATGAGCCTATTTTGTCCTAATTGAGTTTATTGAGCTTCATTTGGTCTTACTTTGTCAATGCTCCATTTTGTCACTAGGAAGGTTTAGATAAACAAAGGATGATGTAATGAGCCTATTTGGTCCTAATGAGTGTATTGAGCTTCATTTGGTCTTACTTTGGTCAATGGCTCCATTTTAGTCACTAGGAAGGTTTTGATAAAGAAAGGATGATGTAATGAGCCTATTTTGGTCCTAATTGAGTTTATTGAGCTTCATTTGGTCTTACTTTGGTCAATGGCTCCATTTTAGTCACTAGGAAGGTTTAGATAAACAAAGGATGATGTAATGAGCCTATTTTGGTCCTAATTGAGTGTATTGAGCTTCATTTGGTCTTACTTTGGTCAATGGCTCCATTTTAGTCTCTAGGAAGGTTTAGATAAACAAAGGATGATGTAATGAGCCTATTTTGGTCCTAATTGAGTTTTATTTGGTCTTACTTTGGTCAATGGCTCCATTTTAGTCACTAGGAAGGTTTAGATAAACAAAGGATGATGTATGAGCCTATTTTGGTCCTAATTGAGTGTTGAGCTTCATTTGGTCTTACTTTGGTCAATGGCTCCATTTTAGTCACTAGGATGTTGTAGATAACCAAAGGATGATGTATGAGCCTATTTTGGTCCTAATTGAGTGTTTTTCATTTTGTCTTACTTTGGTCAATGGCTCCATTTTAGTCAGTAGGAAGGTTTAGATAAACAAAGGATGATGTAATGAGCCTATTTTGGTCCTAATTGAGTGTATTGAGCTTCATTTGGTCTTACTTTGGTCAATGGCTCCATTTTAGTCACTAGGATGTTGTAGATAACCAAAGGATGATGTAATGAGCCTATTTTGGTCCTAATTGAGTGTATTGAGCTTCATTTGGTCTTACTTTGGTCAATGGCTCCATTTTAGTCACTAGAAGGTTTAGATAAACAAAGGATGATGTAATGAGCCTATTTTGGTCCTAATTGAGTTTATTGAGCTTCATTTGGTCTTACTTTGGTCAATGGCTCCATTTTAGTCACTAGGATGTTGTAGATAACCAAAGGATGATGTAATGAGCCTATTTTGTCCTAATTGAGTGTATTGAGCTTCATTTGGTCTTACTTTGGTCAATGGCTCCATTTTAGTCACTAGGATGTTGTAGATAACCAAAGGATGATGTATGAGCCTATTTTGGTGCTAATTGAGTGTATTGAGCTTCATTTTGTCTTACTTGGTCAATGGCTCCATTTTAGTCACTAGGAAGGTTTAGATAAACAAAGGATGATGTAATGAGCCTATTTTGGTCCTAATTGAGTTTATATTTGGTCTTACTTTGGTCAATGGCTCCATTTTAGTCACTAGGAAGGTTTAGATAAAAAGGATGATGTAATGAGCCTATTTGGTCCTAATGAGTGTATTGAGCTTCATTTGGTCTTACTTTGGTCAATGGCTCCATTTTAGTCACTAGGAAGGTTTAGATAAACAAAGGATGATGTAATGAGCCTATTTTGGTCCTAATTGAGTGTATTGCTTCATTTGGTCATACTTTGGTCAATGGCTCCATTTTAGTCACTAGAAGGTTTAGATAAACAAAGGATGATGTAATGAGCCTATTTGGTCCTAATTGAGTTTATTGAGCTTCATTTGGTCTTACTTTGGTCAATGGCTCCATTTTAGTCACTAGGATGTTGTAGATAACCAAAGGATGATGTAATGAGCCTATTTTGTCCTAATTGAGTGTATTGAGCTTCATTTCGTCTTACTTTGGTCAATGGCTCCATTTTAGTCACTAGGATGTTGTAGATAACCAAAGGATGATGTAATGAGCCTATTTTGTCCTAATTGAGTGTATTGAGCTTCATTTCGTCTTACTTTGGTCAATGGCTCCATTTTAGTCACTAGGATGTTGTAGATAACCAAGGATGATGTACTGAGCCTATTTTGGTCTAATTGAGTGTATTGAGCTTCATTTTGGTCTTACTTGGTCAATGGCTCCATTTTAGTCAGTAGGAAGGTTTAGATAAACAAAGGATGATGTAATGAGCCTATTTTGGTCCTAATTGAGTGTATTGAGCTTCATTTGGTCTTACTTTGGTCAATGGCTCCATTTTAGTCACTAGGATGTTGTAGATAACCAAAGGATGATGTAATGAGCCTATTTTGGTCTAATTGAGTGTATTGAGCTTCATTTTGTCTTACTTGGTCAATGGCTCCATTTTAGTCTCTAGGAAGGTTTAGATAACAAGGATGATGTAATGAGCCTATTTTGGTCCTAATTGAGTCTTACTTTGGTCAATGGCTCCATTTTAGTCACTAGGAGGTTTAGATAAAGAAAGGATGATGTAATGAGCCTATTTGGTCCTAATTGAGTGTATTGAGCTTCATTTGGTCTTACTTTGGTCAATGGCTCCATTTTAGTCACTAGGAAGGTTTTGATAAAAAAAAGGATGATGTAATGAGCCTATTTTGTCCTAATTGAGTTTATTGAGCTTCATTTGGTCTTACTTTGGTCAATGGCTCCATTTTAGTCACTAGGAAGGTTTAGATAAACAAAGGATGATGTAATGAGCCTATTTTTGGTCCTAATTGAGTGTATTGAGCTTCATTTGGTCTTACTTTGGTCAATGGCTCCATTTTAGTCACTAGGAAGGTTTAGATAAACAAAGGATGATGTAATGAGCCTATTTTGGTCCTAATTGAGTGTATTGAGCTTCATTTGGTCATACTTTGGTCAATGGCTCCATTTTAGTCTCTAGAAGGTTTAGATAAACAAAGGATGATGTAATGAGCCTATTTTGGTCCTAATTGAGTTTATTGAGCTTCATTTGGTCTTACTTTGGTCAATGGCTCCATTTTAGTCACTAGGATGTTTAGATAACAAAGGATGATGTAATGAGCCTATTTTGTCCTAATTGAGTGTATTGAGCTTCATTTCGTCTTACTTTGGTCAATGGCTCCATTTTAGTCACTAGGATGTTGTAGATAACCAAAGGATGATGTATGAGCCTATTTTGGTGCTAATTGAGTGTATTGAGCTTCATTTTGTCTTACTTGGTCAATGGCTCCATTTTAGTCAGTAGGAAGGTTTAGATAAACAAAGGATGATGTAATGAGCCTATTTTGGTCCTAATTGAGTGTATTGAGCTTCATTTGGTCTTACTTTGGTCAATGGCTCCATTTTAGTCACTAGGATGTTGTAGATAACCAAAGGATGATGTAATGAGCCTATTTTGGTCCTAATTGAGTGTATTGAGCTTCATTTGGTCTTACTTGGTCAATGGCTCCATTTTAGTCACTAGGAAGGTTTAGATAAACAAAGGATGATGTAATGAGCCTATTTTGGTCCTAATTGAGTTTATTGAGCTTCATTTGGTCTTACTTTGGTCAATGGCTCCATTTTAGTCACTAGGAAGTTTAGATAACAAAGGATGATGTAATGAGCCTATTTTGGTCCTAATTGAGTGTATTGAGCTTCATTTGGTCTTACTTTGGTCAATGGCTCCATTTTAGTCACTAGGAAGGTTTAGATAAAAGGATGATGTAATGAGCCTATTTTGGTCCTAATTGAGTGTATTGAGCTTCATTTGGTCTTACTTTGGTCAATGGCTCCATTTTAGTCACTAGGAAGGTTTAGATAAACAAAGGATGATGTAATGAGCCTATTTTGGTCCTAATTGAGTTATTGAGCTTCATTTGGTCTTACTTTGGTCAATGGCTCCATTTTAGTCACTAGGATGTTGTAGATAACCAAAGGATGATGTAATGAGCCTATTTTGGTCCTAATTGAGTGTATTGAGCTTCATTTGGTCTTACTTTGGTCAATGGCTCCATTTTAGTCACTAGGATGTTGTAGATAACCAAAGGATGATGTATGAGCCTATTTTGGTCCTAATTGAGTGTATTGAGCTTCATTTGTCTTACTCTGGTCAATGGCTCCATTTTAGTCAGTAGGAAGGTTTAGATAAACAAAGGATGATGTAATGAGCCTATTTTGTCCTAATTGAGTGTATTGAGCTTCATTTGGTCTTACTTTGGTCAATGGCTCCATTTTAGTCACTAGGATGTTGTAGAACCAAAGGATGATGTAATGAGCCTATTTTGGTCCTAATTGAGTGTATTGAGCTTCATTTGGTCTTACTTTGGTCAATGGCTCCATTTTAGTCACTAGGAAGGTTTAGATAAACAAAGGATGATGTAATGAGCCTATTTTGGTCCTAATTGAGTATTGAGCTTCATTTGGTCTTACTTTGGTCAATGGCTCCATTTTAGTCACTAGGAAGGTTTAGATAAACAAAGGATGATGTAATGAGCCTATTTTGGTCCTAATTGAGTGTATTGAGCTTCATTTGGTCTTACTTTGGTCAATGGCTCCATTTTAGTCACTAGGAAGGTTTAGATAAACAAAGGATGATGTAATGAGCCTATTTTGGTCCTAATTGAGTGTATTGAGCTTCATTTGGTCTTACTTTGGTCAATGGCTCCATTTTAGTCTCTAAGAAGGTTTAGATAAACAAAGGATGATGTAATGAGCCTATTTTGGTCCTAATTGAGTTTATTGAGCTTCATTTGGTCTTACTTTGGTCAATGGCTCCATTTTAGTCACTAGGATGTTGTAGATAACCAAAGGATGTAATGAGCCTATTTTGTCCTAATTGAGTGTATTGAGCTTCATTTGTCTTACTTTGGTCAATGGCTCCATTTTAGTCACTTTGTAGATAACCAAAGGATGATGTATGAGCCTATTTTGGCTAATTGAGTGTATTGAGCTTCATTTTGTCTTACTTGGTCAATGGCTCCATTTTAGTCAGTAGGAAGGTTTAGATAAACAAAGGATGATGTAATGAGCCTATTTTGGTCCTAATGAGTGTATTGAGCTTCATTTGGTCTTACTTTGGTCAATGGCTCCATTTTAGTCACTAGGATGTTGTAGATAACCAAAGGATGATGTAATGAGCCTATTTTGGTCCTAATTGAGTGTATTGAGCTTCATTTTGGTCTTACTTTGGTCAATGGCTCCATTTTAGTCACTAGGAAGGTTTAGATAAAAAAGGATGATGTAATGAGCCTATTTTGGTCCTAATTGAGTGTATTGAGCTTCATTTGTCTTACTTTGGTCAATGGCTCCATTTAGTCACTAGGAAGGTTTAGATAAAAAAGGATGATGTAATGAGCCTATTTTGGTCCTAATTGAGTGTATTGAGCTTCATTTGGTCTTACTTTGGTCAATGGCTCCATTTTAGTCACTAGGAAGGTTTAGATAAACAAAGGATGATGTAATGAGCCTATTTTGGTCCTAATTGAGTATTGAGCTTCATTTGGTCTTACTTTGGTCAATGGCTCCATTTTAGTCACTAGGAAGGTTTAGATAAACAAAGGATGATGTAATGAGCCTATTTTGGTCCTAATTGAGTATTGAGCTTCATTTGGTCTTACTTTGGTCAATGGCTCCATTTTAGTCACTAGGATGTTGTAGATAACCAAAGGATGATGTAATGAGCCTATTTTGTCCTAATTGAGTGAGCTTCATTTCGTCTTACTTTGGTCAATGGCTCCATTTTAGTCACTAGGATGTTGTAGATAACCAAAGGATGATGTACTGAGCCTATTTTGGTGCTAATTGAGTGTATTGAGCTTCATTTGTCTTACTCTGGTCAATGGCTCCATTTTAGTCAGTAGGAAGTTTAGATAAACAAAGGATGATGTAATGAGCCTATTTTGGTCCTAATTGAGTGTATTGAGCTTCATTTGGTCTTACTTTGGTCAATGGCTCCATTTTAGTCACTAGGATGTTGTAGATAACCAAAGGATGATGTAATGAGCCTATTTTGGTCCTAATTGAGTGTATTGAGCTTCATTTTGTCTTACTTTGGTCAATGGCTCCATTTTAGTCACTAGGAAGGTTTAGATAAACAAAGGATGATGTAATGAGCCTATTTTGGTCCTAATTGAGATTGGTCTTACTTTGGTCAATGGCTCCATTTTAGTCACTAGGAAGGTTTAGATAAAAAAGGATGATGTAATGAGCCTATTTTGGTCCTAATGAGTGTATTGAGCTTCATTTGGTCTTACTTTGGTCAATGCTCCATTTTAGTCACTAGGATGTTGTAGATAACAAAGGATGATGTAATGAGCCTATTTGGTCCTAATTGAGTGTATTGAGCTTCATTTGGTCTTACTTTGGTCAATGGCTCCATTTTAGTCACTAGGAAGGTTTTAGATAAACAAAGGATGATGTAATGAGCCTATTGTGGTCCTAATTGAGTGTATTGAGCTTCATTTGGTCTTACTTTGGTCAATGGCTCCATTTTAGTCACTAGGATGTTGTAGATAACCAAAGGATGATAATGAGCCTATTTTGGTCTAATTGAGTGTCTTGAGCTTCATTTGGTCTTACTTTGGTCAATGGCTCCATTTTAGTCACTAGGATGTTGTAGATAACCAAAGGATGATGTAATGAGCCTATTTTGGTGCTAATTGAGTGTATTGAGCTTCATTTGGTCTTACTCTGGTCAAAGGCTCCATTTTAGTCACTAGGAAGGTTTAGATAAACAAAGGATGATGTAATGTGCCTATTTTGGTCCTAATTGAGTGTATTGAGCTTCATTTGGTCTTACTTGGTCAATGGCTCCATTTTAGTCACTAGGATGGTTTAGATAAACAAAGGATAATGTAATGAGCCTATTTTGGTCCTAATTGAGTGTATTGAGCTTCATTTGGTCTTACTTTGGTCAATGGCCATTTTAGTCACTAGGATGTTGTAGATAACCAAAGGATGATGTAATGAGCCTATTTTGGTGCTAATTGAGTGTATTGAGCTTCATTTGGTCTTACTCTGGTCAAAGGCTCCATTTTAGTCACTAGGAAGGTTTAGATAAACAAAGGATGATGTAATGGCCTATTTTGGTCCTAATTGAGTGTATTGAGCTTCATTTGGTCTTACTTTGTCAATGGCTCCATTTTAGTCACTAGGAGGTTTAGATAACAAAGGATGATGTAATGTGCCTATTTTGGTCCTAATTGAGTGTATTGATTGGTCTTACTTTGGTCAATGGGTCCATTTTAGTCACTAGGATGTTGTAGATAACCAAAGGATGATGTAATGAGCCTATTTTGGTCCTAATTGAGTGTATTGAGCTTCATTTGGTCTTACTTTGGTCAATGGCTCCATTTTTAGTCACTAGGAAGGTTTAGATAAACAAAGGATGATGTAATGAGCCTATTTTGTCCTAATTGAGTGTATTGAGCTTCATTTGGTCCTTAACTTTGGTCAATGGCTCCATTTTAGTCACTAGGATGTTGTAGATACACAAAGGATGATGTAATGAGCCTATTTTGGTCCTAATTGAGTGTATTGAGCTTCATTTGGTCTTACTTTGGTCAATGGTCCATTTTAGTCACTAGGAAGGTTTAGATAAACAAAGGATGATGTAATGAGCCCTTTTTGGTCCTAATTGAGTGTATTGAGCTTCATTTGGTCTTACTTTGGTCAATGGCTCATTTTAGTCACTAGGATGTTGTAGATAACCAAAGGATGATGTAATGAGCCTATTTGGTCCTAATTGAGTGTATGAGCTTCATTTGTCTTACTTGGTCAATGGCTCCATTTTAGTCACTAGGATGTTGTAGATAACCAAAGGATGATGTAATGAGCCTATTTTGGTTCCTAATTGAGTGTTATTGAGCTTCATTTGGTCTTACTTGGGTCAATGGCTCCATTTTAGTCACTAGGATGTTGTAGATACCAAGGATTGTAATGAGCTATTTTGTCCTAATTAGTGTATTGAGCTTCATTGGTTTACTTGTAAGGTCTTTTAGTCCTAGGTTTAAAACAAAGGATGATGTAAGAGCTATTTTGGTCTAATTGAGTGTATGAGCTTCTTGGTCTTACTTGGTCAAGGCTCCATTTAGTCACTAGTGTTTAGATAAACAAAGGATGATGTAATGAGCCTATTTTGGTCCTAATTGAGTGTATTGAGCTTCATTTGGTCTTACTTTGGTCAATGGTCCATTTTAGTCACTAGGATGTTGTAGATAACCAAAGGATGATGTAATGAGCCTATTTTGGTCCTAATTGAGTGTATTGAGCTTCATTTGGTCTTACTTTGGTCAATGGCTCCATTTTAGTCACTAGGATGTTGTAGATAACAAAGGATGATGTAATGAGCTATTTTGGTCTAATTGAGTGTATTGAGCTTCATTTGGTCTTACTTTGGTCAATGGCTCATTTTAGTCGGTCACAAGGGATAGGTGTTGGTTTGGTGGTTGGTATTTTGTCACTAGATGTTTAGATACAAAGGATGATGTAATGAGCCTATTTTGGTCCTAATGAGTGTATTGAGCTTCATTTGGTCTTACTTTGGTCAATGGCTCCATTTAGTCACTAGGATGTTGTAGATAACCAAAGGATGATGTAATGAGCCTAGTTTTGGTCCTAATTGAGTGTATTGAGCTTCATTTGGTCTTACTTTGGTCAATGGCTCCATTTTAGTCACTAGGAAGGTTTAGATAAACAAAGGATGATGTAATGAGCCTATTTTGGTCCTAATTGAGTGTATTGAGCTTCATTTGGTCTTACTTTGTCATGGCTCCATTTTAGTCACTAGGATGTTTAGATAAACAAAGGATGATGTAATGAGCCTATTTTGGTCCTAATTGAGTGTATTGAGCTTCATTTGGTCTTACTTTGGTCAATGGCCTCCATTTTAGTCACTAGGAAGGTTTAGATAAACAAAGGATGATGTAATGAGCCTATTTTGGTCCTAATTGAGTGTATTGAGCTTCATTTGGTCTTACTTTGGTCAATGGCTCCATTTTAGTCACTAGGATGTTGTAGATAACCAAAGGATGATGTAATGTGCCTATTTTGGTCCTAATTGAGTGTATTGAGCTTCATTTTGGTCTTACTTTGGTCAATGGCTCCATTTTAGTCACTAGGATGTTGTAAGATAACCAAAGGATGATGTAATGAGCCTATTTTGGTCCTAATTGAGTGTATTGAGCTTCATTTGGTCTTACTTTGGTCAATGGCTCCATTTTAGTCACTAGGAAGGTTTAGATAAACAAAGGATGATGTAATGAGCCTATTTTGGTCCTAATTGAGTGTATTGAGCTTCATTTGGTCTTACTTTGGTCAATGGCTCCATTTTAGTCACTAGGATGTTGTAGATAACCAAAGGATGATGTAATGAGCCTATTTTGGTCCTAATTGAGTGTATTGAGCTTCATTTGGTCTTACTTGGTCAATGGCTCCATTTTAGTCACTAGGAGTTTAGATAAACAAAGGATGATGTAATAGCCTATTTTGGTCCTAATTGAGTGTATTGAGCTTCATTTTGTCTTACTTTGGTCAATGGCTCCATTTTAGTCACTAGGAGTTTAGATAAACAAAGGATGATGTAATGAGCCTATTTTTGGTCTAATTGAGTGTATTGAGCTTCATTTGGTCTTACTTGGTCAATGGCTCCATTTTAGTCACTAGGAGGTTTAGATAACAAAGGATGATGTAATGAGCCTATTTTGGTCCTAATTGAGTGTATTGAGCTTCATTTGGTCTTACTTTGGTCAATGGCTCCATTTTAGTCACTAGGATGTTGTAGATAACCAAAGGATGATGTAATGAGCCTATTTTGGTCCTAATTGAGTGTATTGAGCTTCATTTGGTCTTACTTTGGTCAATGGCTCCATTTTAGTCACTAGGATGTTGTAGATAAACAAAGGATGATGTAATGAGCCTATTTTGGTCCTAATTGAGTGTATTGAGCTTCATTTGGTCTTACTTTGGTCAATGGCTCCATTTTAGTCACTAGGATGTTGTAGATAACCAAAGGATGATGTAATGAGCCTATTTTGGTCCTAATTGAGTGTATTGAGCTTCATTTGGTCTTACTTTGTCAATGGCTCCATTTTAGTCACTAGGATGTTGTAGATAACCAAAGGATGATGTAATGAGCCTATTTTGGTCCTAATTGAGTGTATTGAGCTTCATTTGGTCTTACTTTGGTCAATGGCTCCATTTTTAGTCACTAGGAGGTTTTAGATAAACAAAGGATGATGTAATGAGCCTATTTTGGTCCTAATTGAGTGTATTGAGCTTCATTTGGTCTTACTTTGGTCAATGGCTCCATTTTAGTCACTAGGATGTTGTAGATAACCAAAGGATGATGTAATGAGCCTATTTTGGTCCTAATTGAGTGTATTGAGCTTCATTTGGTCTTACTTTGGTCAATGGCTCCATTTTAGTCACTAGGAAGTTTAGATAACCAAAGGATGATGTAATGAGCCTATTTTGGTCCTAATTGAGTGTATTGAGCTTCATTTGGTCTTACTTTGGTCAATGGCTCCATTTTAGTCACTAGGAAGTTGTAGATAACAAAGGATGATGTAATGAGCCTATTTTGTC
Source organism: Aeschynomene evenia (assembly GCA_013621005.1). Classification (NCBI taxonomy): domain Eukaryota; kingdom Viridiplantae; phylum Streptophyta; class Magnoliopsida; order Fabales; family Fabaceae; genus Aeschynomene; species Aeschynomene evenia. The sequence goes on along the minus strand of RYYW01000624.1, from coordinate 7,433 downwards.
CTAATTGAGTGTATTGAGCTTCATTTTTTTCTTTGTAATGTCTTTTGTCACTAGGTTTGGATAACAAGGATGATTAATGTCTATTTTGTTAATTGTTTTGAGCTTCATTGGTCTACTTTGTCAATGGCTCCATTTTAGTCACTAGGAGTTGTAGATAACCAAAGGATGATGTAATGAGCCTATTTTGGTCCTAATTGAGTGTATTGAGCTTCATTTGGTCTTACTTTGGTCAATGGTCCATTTTAGTCACTAGGATGTTTAGATAACCAAAGGATGATGTAATGAGCCTATTTTGGTCCTAATTGAGTGTATTGAGCTTCATTTGGTCTTACTTGGTCAATGGCTCCATTTTAGTCACTAGGAAGGTTTAGATAACAAAGGATGATGTAATGAGCCTATTTTGGTCCTAATTGAGTGTATTGAGCTTCATTTGGTCTTACTTTGGTCAATGGCTCCATTTTAGTCACTAGGATGTTGTAGATAACCAAAGGATGATGTAATGAGCCTATTTTGGTCCTAATTGAGTGTATTGAGCTTCATTTGGTCTTACTTTGGTCAATGGCTCCATTTTAGTCACTAGGATGTTGTAGATAACCAAAGGATGATGTAATGAGCCTATTTTGGTCCTAATTGAGTGTATTGAGCTTCATTTGGTCTTACTTTGGTCAATGGCTCCATTTTAGTCACTAGGAGGTTTAGATAAACAAAGGATGATGTAATGAGCCTATTTTGGTCCTAATTGAGTGTATTGAGCTTCATTTGGTCTTACTTTGGTCAATGGCTCCATTTTAGTCACTAGGATGTTGTAGATAACCAAAGGATGATGTAATGAGCCTATTTTGGTCCTAATTGAGTGTATTGAGCTTCATTTGGTCTTACTTTGGTCAATGGCTCCATTTTAGTCACTAGGAGTTTGTAGATAACCAAAGGATGATGTAATGAGCCTATTTTGGTCCTAATTGAGTGTATTGAGCTTCATTTGGTCTTACTTTGGTCAATGGCTCCATTTTAGTCACTAGGATGTTGTAGATAACCAAAGGATGATGTAATGAGCCTATTTTGGTCCTAATTGAGTGTATTGAGCTTCATTTGGTCTTACTTTGGTCAATGCTCCATTTTAGTCACTAGGATGTTGTAGATAAACCAAAGGATGATGTAATGAGCCTATTTTGTCCTAATTGAGTGTATTGAGCTTCATTTGGTCTTACTTTGGTCAATGGCTCCATTTTAGTCACTAGGATGTTGTAGATAACCAAAGGATGATGTAATGAGCCTATTTTGGTCCTAATTGAAGGTGTATTGAAGCTTCATTTGGTCTTACTTTGGTCAATGGCTCCATTTTAGTCACTAGGAAGTTTAGATAACCAAAGGATGATGTAATGAGCCTATTTTGGTCCTAATTGAGTGTATTGAGCTTCATTTGTCTTACTTTGGTCAATGGCTCCATTTTTAGTCACTAGGATGTTGTAGATAACAAAGGATGATGTAATGAGCCTATTTTGGTCCTAATTGAGTGTATTGAGCTTCATTTGTCTTACTTTGGTCAATGGCTCCATTTTAGTCACTAGGATGTTGTAGATAACCAAAGGATGATGTAATGAGCCTATTTTGGTCCTAATTGAGTGTATTGAGCTTCATTTGGTCTTACTTTGGTCAATGGCTCCATTTTAGTCACTAGGATGTTGTAGATAACAAAGGATGATGTAATGAGCCTATTTTGGTCCTAATTGAGTGTATTGAGCTTCATTTGGTCTTACTTTGGTCAATGGCTCATTTTAGTCACTAGGATGTTGTAGATAAACAAAGGATGATGTAATGAGCCTATTTGGTCCTAATTGAGTGTATTGAGCTTCATTTGGTCTTACTTTGGTCAATGGCTCATTTTAGTCACTAGGATGTTGTAGATAACCAAAGGATGATGTAATGAGCCTATTTTGGTCCTAATTGAGTGTATTGAGCTTCATTTGGTCTTACTTTGGTCAATGGCTCCATTTTAGTCACTAGGATGTTGTAGATAACCAAAGGATGATGTAATGAGCCTATTTTGGTCCTAATTGAGTGTATTGAGCTTCATTTGGTCTTACTTTGGTCAATGGTCCATTTTAGTCATAGGAAGGTTTAGATAACAAAGGATGATGTAATGAGCCTATTTTGGTCCTAATTGAGTGTATTGAGCTTCATTTGGTCTTACTTTGGTCAATGGTCCATTTTAGTCATAGGATGTTGTAGATAACAAAGGATGATGTAATGAGCCTATTTTGTCCTAATTGAGTGTATTGAGCTTCATTTGGTCTTACTTTGGTCAATGGCTCCATTTTAGTCACTAGGATGTTGTAGATAACCAAAGGATGATGTAATGAGCCTATTTTGGTCCTAATTGAGTGTATTGAGCTTCATTTGTCTTACTCTGGTCAATGGCTCCATTTTAGTCACTAGGATGTTGTAGATAAACAAAGGATGATGTAATGAGCCTATTTTGGTCCTAATTGAGTGTATTGAGCTTCATTTGGTCTTACTTTGGTCAATGGCTCCATTTTAGTCACTAGGATGTTGTAGATAACCAAAGGATGATGTAATGAGCTATTTTGGTCCTAATTGAGTGTATTGAGCTTCATTTTGTCCTTACTTTGGTCAATGGCTCCATTTCAGTCATCTAGGGAAGGTGTTGTAGATAACCAAAGGATGATGTAATGAGCCTATTTTGGTCCTAATTGAGTGTATTGAGCTTCATTTGGTCTTACTTTGGTCAATGGCTCCATTTTAGTCACTAGGATGTTGTAGATAACCAAAGGATGATGTAATGAGCCTATTTTGTCCTAATTGAGTGTATTGAGCTTCATTTGGTCTTACTTTGGTCAATGGCTCCATTTTAGTCACTAGGATGGTGTAGATGGTATGTTGTCAGCTATTTTAATCAAAGGATGATGTAATGAGCTATTTTGTCCTAATTGAGTGTATTGAGCTTCATTTTTGGTCTTACTTTGGTCAATGGCTCCATTTTAGTCACTAGGATGTTGTAGATAACCAAAGGATGATGTAATGAGCCTATTTTGGTCCTAATTGAGTGTATTGAGCTTCATTTGGTCTTACTTTGGTCAATGGCTCCATTTTAGTCACTAGGAAGGTTTAGATAAACAAAAGGATGATGTAATGAGCCTATTTTGGTCCTAATTGAGTGTATTGAGCTTCATTTGGTCTTACTTTGGTCAATGGCTCCATTTTAGTCACTAGGAAGGTTTAGATAAAAAGGATGATGTAATGAGCCTATTTTGGTCCTAATTGAGTGTATTGAGCTTCATTTGGTCTTACTTTGGTCAATGGCTCCATTTTAGTCACTAGGATGTTGTAGATAACCAAAGGATGATGTAATGAGCCTATTTTGGTCCTAATTGAAGTGTATTGAGCTTCATTTGGTCTTACTTGGTCAATGGCTCCATTTTAGTCACTAGGAAGGTTTAGATAAACAAAGGATGATGTAATGTGCCTATTTGGTCCTAATTGAGTGTATTGAGCTTCATTTGGTCTTACTTTGGTCAATGGCTCCATTTTAGTCACTAGGATGTTGTAGATAACCAAAGGATGATGTAATGAGCCTATTTTGGTCCTAATTGAGTGTATTGAGCTTCATTTGGTCTACTTTGGTCAATGGCTCCATTTTAGTCACTAGGAATGTTTTAGATAAACAAAGGGATGATGTAATGAGCCTATTTTGGTCCTAATTGAGTGTATTGAGCTTCATTTGGTCTTACTTTGGTCAATGGCTCCATTTTAGTCACTAGGAAGGTTGTAGATAACCAAAGGATGATGTAATCGAGCCTATTTGTTGGTCCTAATTGAGTGTATTGAGCTTTCATTTGTCTTACTTTGGTCAATGGCTCATTTTTAGTCACTAGGATGTTGTAGATAACCAAGGATGATGTAATGAGCCTATTTTGGTCCTAATTGAGTGTATTGAGCTTCATTTGGTCTTACTTTGGTCAATGGCTCCATTTTAGTCACTAGGAAGGTTTAGATAACAAAGGATGATGTAATGAGCCTATTTTGGTCCTAATTGAGTGTATTGAGCTTCATTTGGTTCTTTACTTTGGTCAATGGCTCCATTTAGTCACTAGGATGTCTGTAGATAACCAAAGGATGATGTAATGAGCCTATTTTGGTCCTAATTGAGTTGTATTGAGCTTCATTTGTCTTACTTTGGTCAATGGCTCCATTTTAGTCACTAGGATGTTTAGATAACCAAGGGATGATGTAATGAGCCTATTTTGTCCTAATTGAGTGTATTGAGCTTCATTTGTCTTACTTTGGTCAATGGCTCCATTTTAGTCACTAGGATGGTTTAGATAAACAAAGGATTGATGTAATGAGCCTATTTTGGTCCTAATTGAGTGTATTGAGCTTCATTTGGTCTTACTTTGGTCAATGGCTCCATTTTAGTCACTAGGATGTTGTAGATAACCAAAGGATGATGTAATGAGCCTATTTGGTCCTAATTGAGTTTATTGAGCTTCATTTGGTCTTACTTTGGTCAATGCTTCCATTTTATCTACTAGGATGTTTAGATAAACAAAGGATGATGTAATGAGCCTATTTGGTCCTAATGAGTATTGAGCTTCATTTGGTCTTATTTGGTCAATGGCTCCATTTTAGTCACTAGGAAGGTTTAGATAAAGAAAGGATGATGTAATGAGCCTATTTTGGTCCTAATTGAGTTTATTGAGCTTCATTTGGTTTTACTTTGGTCAATGGCTCCATTTTAGTCACTAGGAAGGTTTAGATAAACAAAGGATGATGTAATGAGCCTATTTTGGTCCTAATTGAGTGTATTGAGCTTCATTTGGTCATACTTTGGTCAATGGCTCCATTTTAGTCTCTAGGAAGGTAGATAAACAAAGGATGATGTAATGAGCCTATTTTGGTCCTAATTGAGTTTAATTTTGGTCTTACTTTGGTCAATGGCTCCATTTTAGTCACTAGGAAGGTTTAGATAAACAAAGGATGATGTAATGAGCCTTTTGGTCCTAATTGAGTGTATTGAGCTTCATTTGGTCTTACTTTGGTCAATGGCTCCATTTTAGTCACTAGGATGTTGTAGATAACCAAAGGATGATGTACTGAGCCTATTTTGGTGCTAATTGAGTGTATTGAGCTTCATTTTGTCTTACTCTGGTCAATGGCTCCATTTTAGTCAGTAGGAAGGTTTAGATAAACAAAGGATGATGTAATGAGCCTATTTTGGTCCTAATGAGTGTATTGAGCTTCATTTGGTCTTACTTTGGTCAATGGCTCCATTTTAGTCACTAGGATGTTGTAGATAACCAAAGGATGATGTAATGAGCCTATTTTGGTCCTAATTGAGTGTATTGAGCTTCATTTGGTCTTACTTTGGTCAATGGCTCCATTTTAGTCACTAGGAAGGTTTAGATAAACAAAGGATGATGTAATGAGCCTATTTTGGTCCTAATTGAGTTTATTGAGCTTCATTTGGTCTTACTTTGGTCAATGGCTCCATTTTAGTCACTAGGATGTTGTAGATAACCAAAGGATGATGTAATGAGCCTATTTTGGTCCTAATTGAGTGTATTGAGCTTCATTTCGTCTTACTTTGGTCAATGGCTCCATTTTAGTCACTAGGATGTTGTAGATAACCAAAGGATGATGTACTGAGCCTATTTTGGTGCTAATTGAGTGTATTGAGCTTCATTTTGTTACTCTGGTCAATGGCTCCATTTTAGTCAGTAGGAAGGTTTAGATAAACAAAGGATGATGTAATGAGCCTATTTTGGTCCTAATTGAGTGTATTGAGCTTCATTTGGTCTTACTTTGGTCAATGGCTCCATTTTAGTCACTAGGATGTTGTAGATAACCAAAGGATGATGTATGAGCCTATTTGGTGCTAATTGAGTGTATTGAGCTTCATTTTGGTCATAGTCAATGGCTCCATTTTAGTCAGTAGGAAGGTTTAGATAAACAAAGGATGATGTAATGAGCCTATTTTGGTCCTAATGAGTGTATTGAGCTTCATTTGGTCTTACTTTGGTCAATGGCTCCATTTTAGTCACTAGGATGTTGTAGATAACCAAAGGATGATGTAATGAGCCTATTTTGGTCCTAATTGAGTGTATTGAGCTTCATTTTGTCTTACTTTGGTCAATGGCTCCATTTTAGTCACTAGGAAGGTTTAGATAAACAAAGGATGATGTAATGAGCCTATTTTGGTCCTAATTGAGTGTATTGAGCTTCATTTGGTTACTTTGGTCAATGGCTCCATTTTAGTCACTAGATAACAAAGGATGATGTAATGAGCCTATTTTGGTCCTAATTGAGTTTATTGAGCTTCATTTGGTCTTACTTTGGTCAATGGCTCCATTTTAGTCACTAGGAAGGTTTAGATAAAAAGGATGATGTAATGAGCCTATTTTGGTCCTAATTGAGTTTATTGAGCTTCATTTGGTCTTACTTTGGTCAATGGCTCCATTTTAGTCACTAGGAAGGTTTAGATAAACAAAGGATGATGTAATGAGCCTATTTTGGTCCTAATTGAGTGTATTGAGCTTCATTTGGTCTTACTTTGGTCAATGGCCATTTTAGTCACTAGGAAGGTTTAGATAAACAAAGGATGATGTAATGAGCCTATTTTGGTCCTAATTGAGTGTATTGAGCTTCATTTGGTCTTACTTTGGTCAATGGCTCCATTTTAGTCACTAGAAGGTTTAGATAAACAAAGGATGATGTAATGAGCCTATTTTGGTCCTAATTGAGTTTATTGAGCTTCATTTGGTCTTACTTTGGTCAATGGCTCCATTTTAGTCACTAGGATGTTGTAGATAACCAAAGGATGATGTAATGAGCCTATTTTGTCCTAATTGAGTGTATTGAGCTTCATTTGGTCTTACTTTGGTCAATGGCTCCATTTTAGTCACTAGGATGTTAGATAACCAAAGGATGATGTACTGAGCCTATTTTGGTGCTAATTGAGTGTATTGAGCTTCATTTTGTCTTACTCTGGTCAATGGCTCCATTTTAGTCAGTAGAAGGTTTAGAAACAAAGGATGATGTAATGAGCCTATTTTGGTCCTAATTGAGTGTATTGAGCTTCATTTGGTCTTACTTTGGTCAATGGCTCCATTTTAGTCACTAGGATGTTGTAGATAACCAAAGGATGATGTAATGAGCCTATTTTGGTCCTAATTGAGTGTATTGAGCTTCATTTTGTCTTACTTGGTCAATGGCTCCATTTAGTCACTAGGAAGGTTTAGATAAACAAAGGATGATGTAATGAGCCTATTTTGGTCCTAATTGAGTTTATTGAGCTTCATTTGGTCTTACTTTGGTCAATGGCTCCATTTTAGTCACTAGGAAGGTTTAGATAAACAAAGGATGATGTAATGAGCCTATTTTGGTCCTAATTGAGTGTATTGAGCTTCATTTGGTCT
>RYYW01000623.1:11402-28218 GCA_013621005.1 Aeschynomene evenia | reverse complement strand
AGGCTGTAGAAATTGCTTTTGTGTATACCTTGCATGTGTAGGTATTTTGTTTTATTTTCCTTTATTTTATGTATTTTTGTATGATGATGGTTAGTTAACTTTATAGCACCCTTTGGTCTGAATTTGCTTTTACCTTGTGATTTTAAATTGGAATTGTTGGCATGTTATACCTGTACGAGTTTGAATTGTTCATGTTATCTTTGATTGGTTGTATGGAATACCTGTGAGATTTTGAGCCTGTTGTGTGATTGAGTGCATCTGCCGATCACTTTATTCTATGAGCACACACACACTTGTATTTGTTGTTCCAGAACTTGCTTGATTCTTGTTTTGCGTTTTATACATGTTGCATGTGATTGAGGCATGATTTTTGTTTCGTCTTTTAAACACTTAGCCAAATAGCTACCTGATAGACATTCCCCTTTATTTGTAGCCAGTTTGAGCCTTTTTACCCTTTTATTCTTTTTGAAGCTCATTACAAGCCAGAAAGTGAAAAACAATGAAAAACCCCTCTAAAAAACTAGGAGGACATGGTTTGAACATTGGGCAAAACTTTAAGTGTGGGGAAATTGAGTTTCAATTGTAAAAGGGATGGGGATAACATGTAAAGGGTAGTGCTTTTGTATATAAGTGGTGTTTTATGTCTTCTTTTTGTTTCTCATTTCAACGTTACAAAGAAATTGGAATGAGTACTCACCAAAAATTAAAAAAAAGAAGAGAAAAAGCAAAAAATCAAAAAGTGTCCATTGTGATTATTTTGTAAATAAAGGTTGTTGGGATATTGAGAATTCTTTTTGTTTGGGAATTGTTATTGGTTTAGTGATCTTTGTTCTCTCTCCTTCTCTTCCTCTTTCTCTCTCTGTAAATCTTCTGGGATCATTCAAACCATGAATTCTTAGTTTCTTAGAACTAGTCCACTTCGAATTCCCATATATGCCATACATGTCCCAAGCCCCGTTACAACCCTGTAAAGACCTCTTGATGCACCATGTTTGTAGAATTGTAATGTTAGAAGTAGAGCAAGCATATGGAAGGCAAGACTTTGTTGTGTTTCTTGTTATTGAGTGCTAAGCCTAAAACACTTAAGTGATTGAGAGATAAACACACCCGTGAGTGCCAATCAACTAACTCTGTACAACATGAATTGTTTCTCTTATCTCATAATTTTCATTGGAATGCCAACTTGTAATATAATTAAGGTTTAGCATGATTTTGACCAGGGAGTGTTGTTTTGATTAACTTTCCATCATCATTAGTGTTTTGTTTAGTTTAAAATTTAGTTATATAATTGTGCTGCATTATATTTACATCACTGGTTCCTGCATGAGGACATTTGATAACGCCAGTTTTGCTAATATTTTATTCCCTTAATTTGAGCAGTTGTATCTGATTCTTTACTCTATTATTAGCCTTTGTTATGTTTATTGCAACTTTGATTCATTTGGAGCTTAATGGAAATAAAGGCTAATTGAATGCGTTTTATGATGTTTTTTCCAATTCAAGGATGACCTTTGCACTTGATCTTTGGTATTGGGTGTTTTGTGGTTCTGGTTATGGCAATTATTGGAGCAATGGACATCAAGAACAGAGAAAAGAAGCAGATCAATGATTTTCTGCCCAGGGTCGTGCGCCCCGGCTCCCTATGAGCGCCCCGACCCCCGTAGCAGCTTTAAAATTCCTCTAGTGCAAAACATAGTGCGCCTCGACACCCGTATGCGCTCGGGCGCCCGTCTGCAATATTTTGACAGCAAGGACTAATCTGCAAATTGACGCGAGGGATTTAATTGCAACACCTTTGGAGTTGTGTCCACTATTTATACCAACATTAACTCGACCAGAAACACACCTTTTTCATACATTCTCATGCCTAGACTTGCCTCCATATTATTTTTAGGTTTTTACTCATTAGGATTCGTATACGTTTGACTTTTGCCGTATTTTCCATCCGTTTTCGATTCCAATTTGTTTCTTTAAACGTTATTCGTCAAGATACTTCGATTTTTCGTTCTTCTCCTTCACCCTTGAGTGAGTTGTAAGTTACTTTTTCAGATTTAATTCAGTAACGTTATTCGCTCTTCATCAATTTACGTGTTTTTACGTTATTTCGTATTCAATTCTTGTTTTACTGTTTTTCTCTTAATTGTTTCTGATTTAATTCCATTCCTTTCATTCATATCTCTAAAAATCAGTTTGTGTTTTTGCTTCTCTTCATGAGTAACTAAGTTTCTTGGTGGTTCATGAGGGTGTGAGCACCATTGGGGTAAATTGAGGCTTTGAACTTCATTCTTGCATTTGTTTTCATTATAATCCTATCATATAGTTTGAGATTTCAGATTATATTTGTTTAAGCTTGTGTTGTTGGCTTGCTCGATCGAGTTAGGTTACTGCACTTAGTGTGTTATGTGTTAGTTGATCAATTAATGCATGACATACTAGGATTGATACATGATTAGTTTGTTGGCTGATTAGTCTCTTTAACTAGGTTAATGTGATTGATTTTTAAAGGTTGTTGAAAACGAAACTGAAGGTGAGATCTCACTAATTAATCTTGTTCTAGGCAACTTATCATTAGAATCACAACAATAGCGTTAAATCTAACTCTGGCGTAATAAACCAATCCTTGCATTCTTTGTAGCCAATGATAAACTCCCCAATGTGTGTTCTACCTCATGAGTAACTGTTTTATCATTTAATTTACATCAATTCAGTTTTGTTTCTTGTAATAAAACCCCCCAATTTGTGACAATCTTCATTACAACTAGCCGTGAGTATTGCTTTCATATCCATTCATTGTGAGAGACGACCTAGGTTTCCACCACACTACATTAAGGGAACTTGGTTTATAAATAAAAATTTGTGGGAGTCGCGACGCTCACCATCAAATATACTCAAGCTTGTGAAGTTTTGTGTTTTTAATTCTGAATCAAATTTCATACTTCTGATCTACTTCTGAACACTTAAAACATCCCTCTGATGTATTCTTTTAATTTCTGAACTATTTTATCAGCTTCTGAAGTCTCTCCTCTTCTTTCTGAAGTGCAAATATGCTTCCGATGTATTTAATTAACCTCCCGATGTATATTGCATGCTTCTGACGTATACTGAATGCTAATGATGTATACCGCATGCTTCTGATGTGCCTAACCAAACTTCTGATGTACTTTTACATGCTTCTGAAGTATTTTACAATACATATTACAAAAGATCTAACCTAATACATCATCTAATCTAGTCTAATTACATTTAACTAATCTAGATTACATGATGATCTATTACAAAACAAAAGACCTTATACAAATCAAAAAAGTTACCTCTAAGCTTCTGATGTTATTTACATCATTACAATCAATCTTCTGAAGCCATTATTTATGCTTCTGAAGTCTTATACATCAGATATAGCTTCTAAAAATAATACATCAAATATAACAATAATATTTACATTAGTTTTGCTATGTTCAAAACCAAATTAGGGTTGTTACACTAACAGGCAACCCTAATGTAGAAAGCTATCGACGACAGAGGAAAAAATGCCACTTGACATATGAACAATGGGTGTAAGCTCTAGAACCCATCTAAGAGAAATTAAAGTTTAAAAATTTCTCTCATGCAATACAAATGTTTAATGATAACAATATTAAGTCAAAGGAAAAGATTTTGATTGATGAAGACTAATGTGTGTGCTAAGTGGATACTCAAAAGGCTAAACATTAAAAAGAACATCCATCCGGATAAGTCTTGAACATTTGCAAATTAACCTAGAAATGAAAGAACAATCCAATGCTTAGAAGAACTCAAAAAGGGTATCTCAGAAGCAACAAGGTGAAAAATGCAGCTCTGAAGTGAAGAACAAAATTCAAAATCAGAAAGAGCCTCTAGAAGGCAATGCTGAATTTTGTCTCACAGAAGGACTTCGTATCAGAAGACACGCTTCTCTCAGAAGGCATCATCTGGAAGTGATCAAGACTCAGGACTTTAATTACATGCAAAGTTGTCATCAAGCTCAGAACATTCCCACGCAAGCGTTGGAAGCTGTGCACTGTGCAAAGTCTGAAAAGTCCAGCATTTGCGCTGACACTACAGGGAGTCATTCTGAACCAGAATTGAGTTTACACAAGCCACATCAACACTAAAAAAGTCTTCAAACATCAGCGATTCCTTTTCTATAAATAAAGAAGAATGCTTGAGTTCAACAACGTGAATTCCATTGAATTAAAGTGCTGAAATTCTACTAATTTGAAAATCCGTTTGAAAACTTTTAAAAAAACCTTCTTAGAAGGACTTCTAATACTCGAGAAGAAAAACTTGTAAAAATCTTCTAGTTTATTTCTGATATATTCTTGCCTTAGGGTAAGTGATTTCTAGAAGTCTATCAAGTATTTTAACTTAGCTGCGTCTAAGAAACTTGATAGTGTTTTAAATTAAAAACACTCTTTGTAAAACTCTAAGTCCTCTGTTGTGAGGCATTGAAACTCCTCGAGTCTGAGGCAGCAAAGTCCTCGAGTGTGAGGCAGTGAAAGTCCTTAAGTTAAGGCAAACAAAGTCCTCATTTGTTAGAGGCAAATAAATCCCCCTCGGGATGTGAGGTGGTGAAAATCCTTTACGGGTATAAGGTGGTGCTACCTGAGAAGGCACATTAAGAAGAAATATCGAAAGAAATCTCAACTGAAGGTTGAGGACTGAAGTAGGCTAAGTTAGAGCTGAACCAGTATAAAATTCTTGTGTGTGATTTTCTCTTTTCTCTCAAACTCTTCATTCTTGAAAAACACTAAGAAACAACTCTTCAAAAAACAACCTTCTGAATTGAACTCAGAACTTAAAGTGTTTTAAGTCAATACTGAAATTTCACTTTACTCTCTCAGAAGGTTAACTATCTCAGAAAATAAAGCTTCTTAGATGCCTTATCTTCTCAAGAAGTTTCCGCTACTACTTAGAAGGATTTGCTTCTAGGTTCAGTTTTTCTATTGGAAAAGAGTTTAAAATCCTAATCCTGATTCAACCCTCCTTCTCGTGCAAATACACACCTTCAATGGGAACAAACGATTTTTACCTGGATTATTCAGAACATTGAGACAAATTTGATAAACAATGTCTTATAATTCCCAACAGTAAAGTGATTGTGCTTGTGACGTGAGAAGGGAGGTTAAATCACGTCTACTAAAAAAATCGTTACCTAAAACTTAAAAGTCTGATCAAGCTATAAGCTTGTCTTGTTAAAGAGTGCAGCGAATTAGTGAAAGTTGCAAGCTTAGATTTCGAGTTGCTTAGCCTTAGGTGTAAGGCTTGCTTGTGTTTTGATAGCTTTGTACTTATATATTAAGTTGAGTGATCTAGCCTTTGAGCTTTTGCTCTAGGTGGCTAAGTTAAGTTGCTTTTAAACAAGTTAGGTGCATGTGTGTGAGCTATGTAAAAGAGAAAGGTAGAGAGAGTACACACACTAAGTTTTTATACTAGTTCAACAGTGTGCCTACTCTAGTCCTCAAGGTTCACTTGAGAGTGTACTAATCACCACCTTCAAACACTTGAAGGATTTCTACCTCAGCACACCACTAGGGACTTCTTGCACTTAACACCTGAAGTGACTGACTGCACCTCAACCTAGAGATGACTTCTTTGCCTTCAACACTGAAGGTCTTTCTGTCCTGCCTTGAACCTTCAAGGACTTCTGCCTTCACAACTAGAAAGACTTATACAAATAGTAAATTGAAGTAATTCTTTTGGTTCTAAGAATCAAATAAGAACTTAGATGCAACTAAGTTTTGCTCTTATTTGATCTTTTAAGCTCAACTTGCAAATGTAAGAATATTTCATATTGTTCTAGCTTAAACCCTTACAAATAACCCCTTTTGATCTAAGAATGTATGAATTTGAGTACAAATTGTTGCTATTCTTTTTGACAGAGTTTCGACTTTTTGGTCTTGATTCTCTTGTAATGCTCTTGTCAAATGATGGGGTATTTATAGGCATCAAAGTTAATTTCCAAGTATGGAAAGTTTGAACTCGACTTTAATGCTTACACCCATGCTCCATGCGCCACCTTGCTTGAGCTTTGCTTTGCAAGGTTGCTTGCTTTGCTTGCCTTGGTGCTTTGGTGTGCTTAGCTTGCTCTACTATCACCAAGCATATGTGATTAGCTTGGGTTGATACCTCTTGCTTGCTTGAGGCTTGCTCTTGCTTGGGCGCCACTTGCATGTGCTTCTATCCACCTTGCATGTTCTTGTGTTGCTTTAGCAATCTTGTCACCTTGCATGAGGTGTTGCTTTAGCCAACTTTCCACCTTTGCATGAGGTGTTGCTAGACCTATGCGCCACCTTGCTAGCTGTGTTTGCTAGCTTGCTTGTGTTACAAGAAGTTTCCCTTTGGTGTCACGCTTTTGCTTATGTGCGCCACCTAGCTTGCCTTGTGTTGCAAGTAGCTTCCCCTTGGTGTCATGTTCTTGCTTATGCGCCACCTAGCTTGCTTGTGTTGCAAGAAGCTTACCCTTGGTGTCATGCTCTTGCTTTATTACCACCTCACTTAGGTGATAGGCTATCCTTTGCTACCACTTCACTTAGGTAATAGGCTATGCCTTGCTACCACCTAGGTTGCCACTGAGGTAGTGCTTTGCTTCAAGTGTTTTCTTAATTTTTCAATATCTCATGAGTTAACCTCCTGAAACACTTGGTGAAACCATTAGTATTCACAAACAAAATTCTTATCTAACACTTAGAGATTTTTATCATTCAAAACATTTTATGACAATGTAGGGTTGTTGGAGCTAACATAAAGGCCTTGTGGGACGGATTGGCTACTACCTATGGGAACAACAAAAACCCGGTGCAAATCTGCGATCTACATAGGCAGGAAAACATACAAAAATAGGGACATGATACACTAGGAGATTTTTGGAACAAATTGCAAGCTATTTGGATGGCAATCAATAGGAGGAAACCTAATCATATGAAGTGTTCAAAAGACATTGTAACCTTCAAAAAATTAAACAAGAGCAAAGACTATACCAGTTCCTAACAAGGATAGAGGAGAAATTTGAAGCCATTAGAAGAGACCTTTTGATGCAGGAAAAAACCTCTTCAGTTGAATCCGCCTATGCTGCCGTCCGGAAGGAGGCGGCTCGACTTCAAATCTTGAAGCCTACCACCAACAACAAGGGGAGCACATCATTAGGGGAGGTTGGAATCGGTCTAGCTGCGAAGAACAGACTGCTAAGACAGGGACAGGGGCGAAACCGCTCAGATATCGTCGGACGACGTTCATCACAACGGGACATGGAAAACAAGAGCCACCTCCATTGCACTTATTGCGGAATGAAGAAGCCCACCAAGGATACCTATTTAAAGATCGTGGGATACCCAGAACGGTGGAAAACCACAAGTCGAAAAATCACAGAGTCGCCATTGTTGTGGGCATCCCAGAGGCCACCACCAGCAGTGGCGGCGATGTCAAGAGAGAGGAAGAAGAGAGTGCGCATGTCAGCCATGGTAGAGCTGTTGTTGCTCATGGAGGTAAGGAAAGATAGGATTAGACGACACATGAGGAAGAAGATGGGAACCCTAAGGGTTCTAGTGGGTAAAGCGACCCAAATAAAGAAACAAGTTCTAATGGGCCATACGGCCAAAATAAAAAAGCAGATGATATCTCCCTCTTTGATTTACCCATAAATACAAAGCCCAAATCTTCTAAATTGGCCCAATCTGAAAATGTTGCCCAAAAACACAGCCCAAAAAAATCAAATAAATGGATATTTGATTGTGGAGTCACTGACACTATGACACATGACCGTGATGATTTTGATGATCTCTGAACACCAGTTAAAGCTCATATTGAAACAACTAGTGGGGAATTAATTCCTATTCAAGGATGGGGCACTATTTCTCTTTCAAAAAAATTAAAATTAAAAAATTGTCTCTATGTCCTTGCATTATCATCAAAGTTGGTGTCTGTTAGCCAAGTTACAAAAGAGTTGAATTGTGTGGTTCTCATGTTCTCAACCTTTTGCCTTTTGCCTTTTCCAGGACATTCTTACGAAGGAGATCATTGGGCATGGTACTGAACGTGGAGGCCTGTACTACGTTGATGAGGTTTCAAAAGGGATATGTCATGCTTGCTCACGGAATGGTTACTAGGCAACATTTCAGATATCCTTCATTTGGCTACCTCAAGATTTTATTTCCTAGTTTATTTACTAGTAACACTGAACCTATTAAGTGTGAAACATGTATTCGGGCAGAGAACCATAGAGTTACTTTTTTCTCCTAGTAACACCAGAGTTAATTCAGTTTTCTCTTAATTCATTCTGATGTATGAGGTCTAGCCCCTAATTCCCATAATAATCAATTTCAGTATTTTGTGTTTTGTGGATGATTCTCTCGTACGACTTAGGTGTATTTCTAAAACACATCTAAAGTACCTGACAAGTTCTTTGTAAGCTCTAGAACCCTTCTAAGAGAAATAAGATTTAAAATTTCTCTATGCAATACAAATGTTTTAATGATAACAATCTAAAGTCAATAGTAAAGATTTTGATTGATAAGGACTAATGTATATGCTAACTGGTTCTCAGAAAGCTAAAGTGTGAGAAGAACAATTCATTCGGATAAGTCTTGAGCATTTGCAAAGTAACCTCAAAATGAAGAACAATCTAACGCTTAGAAGAACCAAAAAGGGTGACTCATAAGCAACAAAGTGAAAAATGCAAGACTGGAGTGAAGAAAACTTCAAAATCAGAAAGAGCCTCTCATAAGGCAAAGCTGAATTTGTTTCGCAGAAGGACTTGCACTCAGAAGCCACTTCTCTCAGAACAAGCTCAGAACATTCCAGAAAGCATTGGAAGCTGTGCACTATGCAAAGTCTGAAAAGTTTCAGGATTTGCGCTGACAGTGCAGGAGCCGTCTGAACCAGAACTGAAGCACTTCAACACACAAAGTCTTCAACATCAGCAGATTCATTCTATAAATAGTAGAAGAACGCTCGAATCAAATAGAGAAAAACCCATTGAATCAAAGTGCTGAAACGCTGCTAAATTGAAAATTCGTTTGAAACTTTGAAAAATCTTCTCAGAAGGACTTCTCCTTCTTGAAAAAAAAACGTGTAAAAATCTTCTAGTTCTTTACTGTTTTATTCTTGCACTGTGTAAGCTAAACATAAAAGTCTATCAAGTATTAACTTAGTTGCGTCTAAGAAACTGATAGTGTTTTTTAAATCAAAACATCTCTTTCTAAAAACTCAAAGTCCTCGCTGTGAGGCATCTAAAGTCCTCGATTATTTGAGGCAGTGAAAATCCTCAAGTGTGAGGCAAGAAAGTCCTTAGAGTTAAGGCAAGGAAAGTCCTCTTGTGTTTAAGGCAAAGAAATTCCCCTCGAGCAGTGAGGTGGTGAAAATCCTTTACGGGTGTAAAGGTGGCGTTGCATGAGAAGACACTTTAAGAAAACTTTCTAACGAAATCTCAACTGAAGGTTGAGGACTGGAGTAGGCTAAGGTTGAGCCGAACCATTATAAAATCTCTTGTGTGATTTTCTCTTTTCCCTTAAACTTCTCATACATTGAAAAACTCTAAGAAACAACTCTTCGAAAATTAACCTTCTCAACCAAACTCAGAACTCAAAGTATCTTAAGTAATATGGTGTTTAAAAATCAATATAGTAATTTCACTTTACTTACTCAAAAGGTTAACTATCTCAGAAGACAAAGCTTCTCAGAAGCCTTATCTTCTCATAAAGTCTTCCGCTGTTACATAGAAGGATTTTCTTCTAAGTCCAGTTTTTCTAAGAACTTTTTTTTGGAAAAAGAATTTTAAAAATCCACAGCACGATTCAACCCCCCTTCTCGTGAAAACAGACACCTTCAATTGGTATCAGAGCTTGGTCCTTAGGGGTTGAGCACTTAATAGTGTTAAGGAAAAGATCCAAAAGAAGACGGGTTCATAAGGAGTGTTTGTAGCTTATGAAACATCTATCAACAGGCCTCCCATGTTCCATGGGGATTATTTTGACTACTGGCGCGATAGGATGACGGTCTTCATTAAGTACACAAGTCTGGACTTGTGGAACATCGTTGAAAATGGAGATTATGAGCCAACAGAGACGGTTATGGATTCCAACGCTCAAACTCCAGCAAGAGTCCCTCCAGGATCATCCCCACCACCTGAAACAACATTCATCAGAAGGATTCCTGAGAACAGATGGACTCAGGAGATTAAGGACAAAATTCAGATGAACTTCAACGCAAAGTACATTCTCCTATGTGCTTTGCCAAAGGCGGAGTATGATAAGATCGTATCCTGTGATACTACAAAGCATATTTGGGAAAGGCTGCACATGCTATATGAAGGAAACGATCAAGTAAAAGAGACGAAGGTTTCCATGCTAGAACACAAATATGAACCATTCAGCATGGTGCCAGATGAAACCATAGATAACATGTTTGTAAGGTTCCTCCACATCATCAACCAACTGAAGGTTCTGGGGAGAACCTACTCAAACACTGAGATGGTGCAGAAGATTCTCAAAAGTCTTTCTCTTATGTGGTGACCTAAAGGGACAGTTATTCAAGAAGCCAAAGACTTGAACCAACTTGGTCTGGATATTCTATTTGGGTCTCTCTGAACCCATGAAATAGAACTAGAAGGACTACTAAAAGCTTCCACTTCCAAACCTTAGAGGGTCTCGCTCTGAAGAGTTCCTCCAAGAAGCCTTCAAACGCACCTAAAGCTTCTGAGGTCTCAGACTCAGAAGGTGAGTCCGAGCAAGATTATGAGGATGAATCAAATATATCAACACAATTTGTGATATCAGAATTTGTATTAGAAATTTAACAATCTCAATACAATATGCATGCAGCGGATTTAAAATAATCACAAACACTTAACATAAAGCATCAAAACACATTTCTTTTTCACAAGCTTTCTTAATCTCTAACACAATATTTTCAAAATGTATTCTTCAGAAATACTTTCAGAAATTCCTTCAGAAAATCCCTTCTTCAGAATTCCCTTCAGAACTGTTCTAGTTTCTGAACTTAACTTTCTGATTTTAATAGCTTCTGAAGTTGTAAGCTTCTGAAGACAAAATGAATCTTATATGATTTAACTGATGTTAAAAACAATTCAACAAATATTTCAAACAAAATATAAGATATCACATCATCATAAATATATCAAACTTTCTTTTAGAATATAAACTTTCAGAATCTTGAATTAACACAGATTTTAGAAACTTTCTCAACAATCAATATAGACACTCATATTTGATTTCTTTTCAATGAAAACAAGTTAAACAACAACACAGAATCATAACCAAACAATCCTTATTACAAAAAGATTAATGATCAAATGAATCTTTGATTCTTTAACACACCAAAACTCGTGCTCTGTTTTATCTTTCATTTGTTAACTTTGATTTCTATCAATTCAATTCAAATTCAATTTGTCAAAGATCAGCAAATCAATTAAGCAATTAAAAGATTAAGGTAAGAAAAAAAAATCAAGATTTTTATATTGGTTCGGCCAATGATGTCTACATCCAGTCTTCAACCTTCACGGCTGAGTTCCACTATTCAGAATTCTTAGCAAGATTACAATGTCTAGATATTTTGCAGCCTTCTCAAGCTCGCCACAAGATACCACTTGCAGAGTTTCTATACAATGTCCCCTTGTACGGACTTTTGCTTTAGAAACAATCCTTCCAAAGACTTTCACTCCAAAATATCCCCTTCTGATGATTTTCCACTCCAAGATCTCCCTCTTGAAGATTTTCTTCCTGCCTTGAATCCTCTCAAAGACTTTTCCTTGCAACTTGCTTTAAACTTCTGAATTCACAGTGATTGATTTATTTCTTTAGATTTTTGAAATCACATCAGAGAATCTTTCTCTTCAAACTCTTGAATGTTTCAGCACAATTCTTCTCTCTTTCTTTTGAGCTTGAATCTTCTTTCTTTTCAGAGCATTTGTTCTTTTCTTTTCTTTCTTTTCTTTTTCTCTCTGAATTTTCTTTTCTCTCGAGTATGTTTTTTCACATATGATTTTCTGGGTTTTCTTATTCAGATTACACACTAAGTCATCTCATTATATAGAGATGAGAAAAAACTATCTATCTAGTTGGCATTCCAACAAGAATAACTAACTTTGCTAAAGAACACTTTAACACATTTTACACGTGTTCTTTAATCTATATGTTCTGTACCTTTGACTGAGGTATGAACTGTCGTCGGAATCTGACTCCTCGCACAGCTACTCTCCAAGGCGCTGGGGGTGTTTCCCTGAAAGGACTCCGAAGCTTAAGTCAGTAATCACTCAGTGTATGGGAACAACTGAAAGCGTACCTGATACTCTATGGGAACTGATAGGGCTTCGGCAAGTGCACCGAATCGTACAAGTAATAAAGTCCACGGTGAGTGGGTATCGTTCCCACGAGGATTAAAGAACTGAGCAAAGATTTCGTGATGTGAATTTCTAATTAGACGAATCGAATTAAGGGTAATGAAAGGTTTGAAATCATAAATTCAAAAGAGTATCAAAGTAACAGACAGTAAACTATTTATGAAAAATCAAAGGATGCGAGGTTAGGGAATCGGGTTCACGTATCTTCTGAAATAATTAAAACAATTGCTCGCCTTCAAATTCTAAAACTTTAATTCAATGAACGAATCTTAAATTGTCAATTCCAATTCCGTGGTAATTTAACACTTTTTCTACAAACAATCAGTCAATCCCTTGATCAAATCGTTTCACAGAAAAGAAATATGTTTGATTCAAAGTTCATAAAATCTTGACTCTATTCCTAGATATCAATCTTTCCAGCAATTTCCCTTGAGCTAATTCACACACTTATTTTCCCAAATAAACGTATGAATCCTAGATAAGTTGAAAAGTGATTTCCCAATCTTCAGAACAACACAATACAAATAAGGTAGTTACCTGAATCGAAGAAGTAGAATTCAAAGGTTTGCAATCATCGGATTAAGTCATAGTGATACGATTCCCCTATCCCTAACAAGGAATTAGTTGCTCATAATCAAAGTAAACAAAACAAAGAAATTGATAGAAAACAGGTTAAAGAACGAATAACTCATTGTATTGAAAAACAGAGTAAAAACAGAGTACTCGAATAAAAAAACTGCTGCTGAAAAAATAAGGATTCAAGATGATCGACCAGATAATCGATCCCTAATTTCCCCCTATTCTAGTCCTATATATAATCAGATAGACCTCGAAATTAAATTGAATACAGAGGGATTTTGTTTAAAAATAACTAAGAGTGTAATATCTAAACAGATTTAATCCTGAATTATACATGCTTTGTTTCCATTTTTATCCGGACGCACGGCGTAGATTGGACGCGAGGCGCTGCATGGGTGGCTTCTTCAGGGCGCAACGCGTGCGAGGGGCGCAAGGCGCCAGGCCGGGAAGGCAAATCGGCGCAACGCGTGCGAGATGCGCAAGGCGCCAGGTCGGAAGGCAATCGGCGCAACGCGTGCGGCAAGGAAGGCAAATCGGGCGCAACGCGTGCGAGATGCGCAAGGCGCCAGGCCGGAAGGCAAATCGGGCGCAACGCGCTGGCAGTGCGCAAGGCGCCAGGCTTCCGCAAACTTCCGAATTGTTTCTGACTTTGAGGCGCAGTGCGTGCATCAGGCGCAAGGCGTCAGCATTGGTACTTCGAATGTGCTTCTCTGGTTGCTATTACTTCATGAATTGTCTGCCCATTTCCTGAAATCAACACCAAATAACACCCAAAACATAATATAACCAGGAAAAATCCATTTTATTCTAAAACACTCAATTCACCCTAAAAACATACTAAAAATACTGAGTTTACTTTAAACTAACAAAATTCATTAGAATTCAAAACAAAAATTAGATAAAAATGCCAAGGCATCACAACACCAAACTTAAGGTGTTGCTTGTCCTCAAGCAACAAAAACAATACTAAAATAAACCAGTAAAAATAAAGTAACAAAGTAGTGGAATCAAAGAAAAATTATTTTGAAACATCACACTTTTTTTCAGGTTAACTAAAAACTGTATGATTCATGCAACTATACACCCTTTTCTACCAATTCAGCATTACATTGAGCAACATTAGACTTGACAATCAAGATTAAAATCCGGATCAAATTATAAGAATTTTTTCTCACAGCTCCTGAACACCAAACTTAGTGTTTGGCCCTAGTTCCATAGATGTAATGCAATGCCTTTCAAAATATTTATCCTTTGAAATGAATCAATTTACCACAAACAGTAGGGGTAAGACACTTGCAATATTTTTCAATCACACTTGCACTCTTTGCACAGAACTTTTGACTCTAAATGCTTTGTCTCGGGGCAACCTTTTAAAGTAAGCTTTCGACCAACGTTCCCGGTCCAGTTGGCCCAAGACGCTAGGTGGTGAAGCACCCCTCGGATCTACTTGCCCAAGTCTCCCTGACACAAAAACACCACAAGCACATAACTAGGTTTTAATGATTTTTAATAGAGATATCCCCTAGTCATTGGTGCTCAGAGCCTTGGATGTTTATCTTTCATTTCATTTGGAACCTTTATGCAACATCTTATTGCAAGGCTCACCCCCTTCAATTTCAAATGATCCAATCAATTCACAAACAATATTGGCATCAACTGCATTCTCATGCACAGGGATCACACCAAACTTAGTTATTTCGAATTAGTCCAAAAACTCTTATAATAATTCTCTAGAAATCAATCCTAATCATCTCCTCAATTTGCATAAATAATAATTAACCACACAACCATTCAAGGTGCATAGACATGTATTCACACAGTTTATGAATCAACCAAGACGAATTCAAACACAGTCTCATGCAAATTTATCCATCAATTCCACCCCCATGCACTTAAACAAACGACAAAGAAATCGAAAGACATGACAATTAAAACTAAAGAAAATAAATAGAGAGGATAGAAAACTTCCCTGGGTTAGGTTGCCTCCCAACAAGCGCTTCTTTAACGTCACTAGCTTGACATATGGATGCCAACTTAAGGTGGGTCATATGATTCTTGTTGATCAATCCCTCCTCCAGCATGGTGCTTTAGGTTGTGCTCCTTCATGCTCACATTTTTCTCAGATTCAACCTTAGCCTTCTTGACATCTTTGAATGGTGGCGCATAGACTCCATTGTTAGCATTTGTTAACAAGAACTCCTCATCAAACCACTGTTCGATCTTTTCATCATCAAAGGGGGGAGGAAAACCATCCCTCCTCAACTCCTCATTCATCTTGAAGTACTCCACACACATTTGCCATCCTTCAATGATTGCATTCTTCAGTGTTTGAGGTGAGGGTTTCAACTCCAACCCACATTGCTTTTTCTTCTTAACCTCTGTTGTAGCCACAACTTTTTCCTTCACAATAGCAATCTGTTTCAAAGGTGGTGGATTGTCAAGGTGTTCACATTAAGCATTGAATTCTTGGATTCTTGAATTGCAATAGGGTTCACTTCTATTTTCAACACATCCTCCTTTTTTACTTGAGTTTTCATACCCCTTGACATGCAGAAAGTTACCTTTTCATCATGCACCCTTAATGTCAACTCACCTTTTTGAACATCAATCAATGCTCGCCCAGTAGCTAAGAATGGCCTTCCAAGAATGATTGGGACATCTTCACTTTCATCCATCTCAAGGACAAAAAATCAGCAGGAAGAAAGAATTTGT
Organism: Aeschynomene evenia; assembly: GCA_013621005.1. Classification (NCBI taxonomy): domain Eukaryota; kingdom Viridiplantae; phylum Streptophyta; class Magnoliopsida; order Fabales; family Fabaceae; genus Aeschynomene; species Aeschynomene evenia. Next base: position 12,557 of record RYYW01000623.1, on the reverse strand, counting down.
CCACCTTAATAAGCACATTTTCCACAACCCCATATGGAAACTTGACAGATCTATCAGCAAATTGTAGGGAAATCATGGTGGGCTTCACATTCTTTATCCCTAACTTCTTCATCATAGAGAGAGGCATCAAGTTTATGCTTGCCCCTAGATGACACAGTGCCTTTTTAATTTTAACATTACCAATTGCACAAGGAATATGATAGCTACCTGGGTCCTTTAGCTTTGGTGGCACTTTGCTTTGAATGATAGCACTGCACTCCTCATTGAATACCACTGTTTCATCTTCTCGAGTGATCTCTTTCTTGACAACAACTCCTTCATAAACTTGGCATAGCTAGGCATTTGTTCCAAAGCTTCAGCAAAAGGAATATTGATTTGGAGTTTTTTGAATACCTCTAGAATTTGGAGAGATGCTTGTCTTGAGTTTTCTCTTGAATTCTTTGAGGGTAAGGTAGTCTTGGCTTGTAAGGAGCAACCTCTTTCTTGGGTGGCTCACTAGCTTGCTTTGCCACTTGTTCATTTGACTTTTCAGTGAGCTTTTGTTGGAAATTCTCCACTTTTGTTGGTGCCTCCACTTGAGATTGCACTTCAATGCTTCTGCCACTTCTTAAATTGATTGCCATGCATTGCTCCTTGGGGTTTGGTTCTGTATCACTAGGAAGTGTTCCCAAAGGCCTTTCTGAAAGTTGCTTAGCTATTTGCCCCACTTGTACCTCTAAATTTCTGATAGAAGCCTCATGATTTTTTAAACTTGCTCTTGTCTCTTGCATGAAGCTTGAAGTTTGTTGCACAAACATGGAGGTAGATTGAGTGAGCTTTTTCCATGGCAATCTCCAATGAAGATGGTTTAGGGTGGTCTTGTGGAGGAATGAATGGAGCTTGCTGTTGAGTTGGAGTATTGTATTGTTTTTGCCATTGATTACCCCAACCAAAGTTAGGATGATTCCTCCACCCAGGATTGCAAGTTTTAGAATATGGATCATTTTGTTGTCTTGGAGGGTTCCCCATGTAGTTCACTTGCTCAGGTAAAGTTTCTTTGAAAAGATCACAGTCTTCATTTTTATGGGCTCCCCACAAAGCTCACAAGATGAACTTGGAGGTCCTACTGCAGCAACTTGCATTTGCCCCATTTGCTTTGTGATTGCAGCTAGTTGT
>RYYW01000623.1:0-11294 GCA_013621005.1 Aeschynomene evenia | reverse complement strand
TCAATAGCTTCTTCAGGAGTCTTTCTATGAAGAGATCCTCCTGCACTTGCATTAATCATGACTCTTGAACTTTGAGAAACTCCATCATAGAATGTTTGAATTTGTAGCCAGTCAGGGATTGCATGGTGTGGACATTTTCTGAGCATCTCCTTGTATCTTTCCCATGCTTCATAGAGTGATTCTCCCTCCTTTTGAGCAAATGAGTTGATGTCATTCCTTAGCTTTGCTAGCTTCTGTGGAGGGAAATACTTAGCTAGAAATTTTCTAACCAAGTCATCCCATGTACTGATGCTTTCCAGTGGCTGTGATTGCAACCATAGTTTAGCTCTGTCCCTAAGAGAAAAAGGGAAGAGTCTCAACTTGATTGCATCTGAACTCACACCATTGCTTTTGATCGTATCGCATAACTGGAGGAAGGTAGCTAAGTGAACGTTAGGATCATCCAGAGCTCCTCCACTGAATTGTTCTTGTTGCACCAATTGAATGAGTGAAGGCTTGAGCTCAAAGTTGTTGCTTGCACTGGTGGTGGGACAATACTATTTCCACGCCCATTAGTGGTAGGTGTGGCATAGTCTCCAAAGTCCTTCTTGGCCCCATCTCCTTCTTCTGCCATTGCTGCTCTTTTCTTCTCTTGTCTCAACTTCCTCAGAGTCCTTTCAATTTCAGGATCAAAGTATAGCCCTGTTTGTTCTATTTTTGCATGCAGAAACAAACACCAAACTGAATAAAAGTGAGGTCTAGCACTTCCCAACGTCACAGTGAAGGAGTACTAGAGTAAAATAAAAAAAAATATCTAATTTAGAAATCACACAATTACTCTAATTGTCAGTTCAATTAATCCCCGGCAACGGCGCCAAAAACTGATAGGGCTTCGGCAAGTGCACCGAATCGTACAAGTAATAAAGTCCACGGTGAGTGGGTATCGTTCCCACGAGGATTAAAGAACTGAGCAAAAATTTCGTGATGTGAGTTTCTAATTAGACGAATCGAATTACGAGTGATGAATGGATTGAAATCATAAATTCAAAAGAGTATTAAAAGTAAAGACAGTAAACTATTTATGAAAAAATCAAAAGATGCGAGGTTAGGGAATCGGGTTCACGTATCTTCTGAAATAATTAAAACAATTTCTCGCCTTCAAATTCTAAAACTTTAATTCAATGAACGAATCTTAAATTGTCAATTCCAATTCCTTGGTAATTTAACACTTTTTCTACAAACAATCAGTCAATCCCTTGATCAAATCGTTTCACAGAAAAGAAAATATGTTTGATTCAAAGTTCATAAAAATCTTGACTCTATTCCTAGATATCAATCTTTCCGGCAATTTCCCTTGAGCTAATTCACACACTTATTTTCCCAAATAAACGTATGAATCCTAGATAAGTTGAAAAGCGATTTCCCAATCTTCAGAACAACACAATACAAATAAGGTAGTTACCTGAATCGAAGAAGTAGAATTCAAAGGTTTGCAATCATCGGATTAAGTCATAGTGATACGATTCCCCTATCCCTAACAAGGAATTAGTTGCTCATAATCAAAGTAAACAAAACAAAGAATTGATAGAAAGCAGGTTAAAGAACGAATAACTCATTGTATTGAAAAACAGAGTAAAAACAGAGTACTGGAATGAAAAACAAACTGCTGCTAAAAATAAGGATTCAAGATGAGCGATCAGATAATTCATCCCCTAATTTCCCCTATTCTAGTCCTATATATATCAGATAGACCTCGAAATTAAATTGAATACAGAGGGATTTTGTTTAAAAATAACTAAGAGTGTAATATCTAAACAGATTTAATCCTGAATTATACATGCTCTGTTTCCATTTTTATCCGGGCGCACGGCGTAGATTGGACGCGAGGCGCTGCATGGGTGGCTTCTTCAGGGCGCAACGCGTGCGAGGGGCGCAAGGCGCCAGGCCGGGAAGGCAAATCGGCGCAACGCGTGCGAGATGCGCAAGGCGCCAGGTCGGGAAGGCAAATCGGCGCAACGCGTGCGAGATGCGCAAGGCGCCAGGCCGGGAAGGCAAATCGGGCGCAACGCGTTAGCAGGGCGCAAGGCGCCAGCAGGTGGAGAGTTCACGGGCGCAACGCGCTGGCAGTGCGCAAGGCGCTAGGCTTCCGCACAACTTCCGAATTGTTTTCTAACTTTGAGGCGCAGTGCGTGCGTCAGGCGCAAGGCGTTGTTGGTTCGAATGTGCTTCTCTGGTTGCTATTACTTCATGAATTGTCTGCCCATTTCCTGAAATCAACACCAAATAATACCCAAAACATAATATAACCAGGAAAAATCCATTTTATTCTAAAACACTCAATTCACCCTAAAAACATACTAAAAACTATGAGTTTACTTTAAACTAACAAAATTTATTAGAATTCAAATCACAAAATTAGATAAAAATGCCAAGGCATCATAAGTAAATCATGAGATGTCAAATAATTAAGAATAAGCATAGAATTAAGTAAAAACATGAGATGCCAAAATAATGATTTTTCATTGATGGTTTTGTAGAGATACAAAATATTTTGCTTCCCCTAAGTTGTTGCTCCCCCTAAGTCCTAGCCTAGTGTTTACGTATAGCCATTGTACAAAAATTTTATCATTTATCTACTCCCCCTTTGTTACATCAAAAAGGGTGGCTAAGACATAAACGCCATCATTGACTTAGAACTACTGCCTTCTAGCAATGTAGCGTAGCAGCTGGCATATCTCCATGAGAATCTCGCTCTGAGTCGCATGCGGAGCGCATTCTAGAGGTAGTTCAGAGGAAGTGGAAGGCTGTTGAGAAGATGAGGGCTGAGATGGAGGAGGACGAGAGACTTCAGCCTCAAGTACATCATCGATGATATCCCTCTTTTGATATGCAGGAAGTTCTTCTTCTTGGACAGCTTTGTGTTCAATAGCAGCGAGTTAAATAGAAGGCTGCCTTTGAGTGTCCTCAGAAACTAGAGCAAGGTCTTGATCGGAAGGTTGCCGAGCTGATGGTTGCTCCATTGCACCAGAAGTCTGAGCATCTTCGGAGAGGTTGAAAGTTGAGATCTGGCTATGTATGGCTTCAGTGCACTTCAACTTCTCAGTTCGACCAAAGAAAGGCCGAAATTGCACAGAGGGTGGTGTGACTACCATTCTTCCCAGCTGGAAGCCAGGACTAATCATCGAGTCCGTAATCGAGAAGGTAGGACCCTGTTGATTGAAGGATGGAGGAGGAACTTCTGTGAGATCGAGAGGAGGAACCCGCTGGTTCCTTCTGAGAGTCCTTCTCAGATAGAGTTCCTTCTAAGAAACTGTGGGCAACAAATACCTCAACTGCTGCAACTCCGGCAGCCATGGTAGCGTTAGCGCCCACCTTTGAGCTGAGCCCAGTGCTGGTGGTCCCTGGCACTACTTCATGTGTTGAGACATGAGTTTCCTCATGTTCCGAAGGGATCTCAGAAGAGAGGGACCAACCTCAGAAGTTGGTTCAAGTAAGGCTTCCTCATGCTGTAGTTGTTGTTGTGGCTGCATCTGAGCAGCTTCTGGAGTCTCAGAAGGTTGATCCAGTTCCTTCTGGACGTCAAGCATCGTCTGAGCCAATGACTCAGCATTCACAGTAGAAACTTCAATTGTGGTTGCCTTAGAAAGTTCCACCATAGAAACCTCAGATGGTCTCTTCTGGGGCTCTTTCTTGGAGCTTCCAGCATCTGGAGTGCGATGCTCAATACGGAAGCTTGCCGCATCTTCTTCCTCAGAAGAGGAATTAGCAACATTTCTTCCATGCCCCTGAATGTCTTCTCTGGTAGGGGAGACATTCCCAGAGGGGAGGAGTGATGAGAAGCTTCTGCTTCTTCTTCAACAGCAGCAGCAGTAGCAGTAGCAGTAGTGGTGTGGCAGCAGTAGCAGCAACTGCTACAATTTCTTTACTTGTCGGATTCGGCGAGCTCTGTTTCTTAGTGGTTTTTATCCCCACTCCTTTGTGAGATTTTCCCCAAACGACCACGTTTCTTTTTCCCTTCTGGTGGCACGTCTGGGACTTGGAGAGTTGGTTTTCCTCTTTCTGGTCAGGAGTTGCTCAGAAGTTGTTTCTTCTGAGTCGTCAGCAGCCTCAACCATCTCAGGTTCCTTCTGAGGAGTCTTCTGAGCTTCCTCATAAGCCATACTCCTTGTCACCCTTGTTGGAGAGGGACGAGTCACTTTTTGCTTTTTCTTCTTCTTCTCTGAAGGATCGGAAACCTTTTCCTTTCCTTTTGCAGCCTTAGAGGGCTGTTTGGGACCAGCAGCTCCTTTAGAAGGCTTTGCTTCCTCCTTCTTCTTCTTGATGTTGTTGAAGGTGACCATCGTGAATTTGCTGTGGTTGAAGACGTACTCGTAGTCTTCAAGTGGGAAGGAGAGACGTACTCCTTTGATTATCTACACAGTCCTAGTGACTAAATGGCGCCACTGACCAAAGTAAGACCAAATAAAGCTCAATACACTCAATTAGGACCAAAATAGGCTCATTATCATCCTTTGGTTAGCTAAACCTTCCTAGTGACTAACATGGAATAATTGGCCAAACTAAGACCTAATGAAGCTCAATACACTCAATTAGGACCAAAATAGGCTCATTAGGTCATCCTTTGGTTATCCAAACCTTCCTAGTGACTAAAATGGAAGAATTGACCAAAGTAAGACCTAATGAAGCTCAATACAATCAATTAGAACCAAAATAGGCTCATTACATCATCCTTTGATTATATACAACATCCTAGTGACTAAAATGGAGCCATTGACTAAAGTAAGACCAAATGAAGCTCAATACACTCATTTAGGACCAAAATAGGCTCACTACATCATCCTTTGGTTATCTAAACCTTCCTAGTGACTAAAATTAAAGAGTTGACCAAACTAAGACCTACTGAAGCTCAGTACACTCAATTAGGACCAAAAGAGGCTCAGTACGTCATCCTTTGGTTATCTAAACCTTCCAAGTGACTAAAATAGAAGAATTGACCAAAGTAAGACCTAATGAAGCTGAATACACTCAATTAGAACCAAAATAGCCTCATTACATCATCCTTTGGTTATATAAACCATCCTAGTGACTAAAATGGAGCCGTTGACCAATGTAAGACAAAATGAAGCTCAATACACTCAATTAGGACAATAATAGGCTCATTACATTATCGATTTGTTATCTACAACATCTTAGTGACTAAAATGGAGCCATTGATCAAAGTAAGACCAAATGAAGCTCAATACACTCAATTAGGACCAAAATAGGCTCATTACATCATCCTTTGTTTATCTAAACCTTCTTAGTGACTAGAATTGAAGAATTGACCAAACTAAGACCTAATGAAGCTCAATACACTCAATTAGGACCAAAATAGCCTCATTACATCATCCTTTGGTTATAAAACCATCCTAGTGACTAATATGGAGCCGTTGACCAAAGTAAGACGAAATGAAGCTCAATACACTCAATTAGGACCAAAATAGGTTCAGTACATCATCCTTTGGTTATCTACAACATTCTAGTGACTAAAATGGAGCCATTGACCAAAGTAAGACCAAATGAAGCTCAATACACTCAATTAGGACCAAAATAGGCTCATTACATCATCCATTGGTTATCTACACCATCCTAGTGAATAAAATGGCGCCACTGACCAAAGTAAGACCAAATAAAGCTCAATACACTCAATTAGGACCAAAATACACTACAACATTTTTTGCCTAAGACAACACTTTTTTAAGCCAACGTTTAGAAAGCGTTGCGCTTTCCACCTATGGCAACGCTTTTTACGAATTAATGTTTTGGCAACACTTGTAAACATAGAAAAATAAGTAATGATTTTTTTGGCAATAGTTACGCTTTATAAGCGTTGCGGTTAAGAATATTATAGACAATGGTTACAAAGCGTTGCGTTAGGTTATGCCTAAAAAAAAATTTCAAAGACAATCACATGAAGGTTGCGTTTAGATTGTGTGGACGGGACACAAATGGATGGACACGGTGGGTAGTGTCCACCGTTTGAATTGCAAGACACAAAAATAGAAGGACACAGAGACACTAAATTGAAGGATACAGTGTCTCAAAAAGGTAGGACAGTGCTGTCCACTTGAGAAGGTGCACACTGTACTGTGTCTCATGGACACAAATGCAAAATGACAAAAACATCTTCCTAAAACTTCTAAAATTACAATCTAACCATATAATAATAATTATTATTATATAATAATTAATATAATATTAATAATTTTTATAATAATATTTATAATATAATATTAAAATAATAAATACTTTAATATTAATTATAATAATTATTATTATTATACTAACTAGAATAATTATATCAATAATTAATTATAATTATTATTTTAATAGTTAAAATAATAATAATAATAATAATAATAATTTTAATAATTATTATTTTAATATTTGTTTAATATAATAATTATAGTAATACTAATTATTATTATAATTATACCACTAACAATAATCATTTTTATAACTATTATAATAATAACTATTATTATTTTTGGCATTTATTATTATATAATTATTTAGTACAATAATAAATTATCATTATAGTAGTAATGATAATTATAATTTAATTAATTTAATATTTAAATAATATAATAATAATTAAAATAATAATAAAAATAGTAATAGTTATATATTATTGTAATAATAGTAATAATAGTAATAATTATTATGATAATGCTAATAATAATTATAATACATGGATACAATTGTCTTTTGCACTATTTTTTAGTTCTATCTCACTAATTCAAACACTAAACAAACTACAAGATTTAGGGCTTTAAGCCACGATTTTTATGTCACGTTTGAAAACCGTGACCTAAAACCACCTATGGTCACGGTTTATAGCTGTGACTATAGAAAAAAGGTTTTAGTCACAAATTTTTTAAGAATCGTGACATTAGATATTAAAGGTCACCGTTTACAACCGTGACAATTTAAATAAAGTATATGTCACGCTTTTTAAATAAAATGTCACCCTTTTAACTGTGACTATAGATTTAATAGAAGTGAAAATTGAAAAAACGTGACTTAAACCTATAGAAACCATGACCAAAAAATTTTCATCATATTCCCTCCATCATTTTTGCCACAACCATTACACATACTTCAAATTAATCAACTTAAAAAAAAAATAAAGAAACAATCAAAACTAAGCTCATCACAAAATTAGAATAGCAAACAACACTTCTATCTGAACCAAATTAACAAAAATCCCAAACATCTCCAACATGAACCCTAACTCAGTGCGCTGCATTCTGCTACTCCACCATCCACTCTGTCTCTCTCTGTTCTATCTTCGACGGTTGGGGAGGTCGTGCTAGCGTGCCTCGCTCTGCTCCGCCTGCTGCTGCTTTTGCTATCGTCGTGCCTCCATCTTCTCCGTCATCACTTTTCTTCATCGATTGGGGAGGTCGTGTTGTCGTGCCTCGCTCTGCTCCGCCTACTATTGTCGTGCCTAGCTGTTCTATCCCTCCTTAGCTCTCTGCTTAATCATTCCATCCCTCACGCAAAACCATCTTTCAATTCCAGCAACTAAGGTACGCATCCCTAATTAATCTTTTTTCAATTCCAGCAAGTTTGCTTCTTCATTTTATCTATCCATCTATCTATTCTATCATATCAACTTTTTTTTTTTGTGTGGTTTTACTTAACATTCAATAAAATAAAAGAAACAGGGATAATTAAAAATGAAATATGAAGGTGGGGGAGAGAGAAAAATAGAGAGAAAAAAACAGTGCTTTTGGTGATTACTGGTTCAAATTCCATAAGATCTCTAATTTTCATTTTGTGGGGTAGTTACTAGGTTTTGAATTTTGTTGTGATCATTCAAAAAGTTGGAGTTTTTTTCATTGTGGTGATGATTTTCCTCTCGAATTATGTAAGTTACTTGATCTGAATTGAAAAGGTGAGTTATGAGTTGTGATGTTATAAGATTATGTGTTCTAGTTCTGGTTCTGATTCTAAATTTTAAATTATTCATGTTCAATTCTAAAGTTTTGATTTTGAGTTTGTGAACATTTTTTGTTTGGGTTGAATTTTGGTGTGTTTTTTTCAGGTTGTTCATTTGGTCTGAAATTTTGTTGAGGGGATGATTTTTTGTTGAGTTTGTTCTAGAACAACTTTACCACTTCTAAAGGATTTTACTCTTTTAATCATGATCACAATCATTTTTCAGATCAAAGTACCAAACATAATAAATCAATTCTAATAAGATTAATTCTATCCAAACCAATTCTACAAAAATATGAATTAAAGTTAAAAAGCTAGCCATTCGTGGTTAATTTAATTAGCTTTACAATATTATTGAATTGAATAATTTAAAATTTAGAGAAATATTTTTTTGTATTGATTATGTTGGTTTGAAGATGTTCAAACTACTGCTACAAACCAATCCTTTGATATGGGCCTTTGATTAGTTAGTAGTTAGGAGTTTGTGTATAATTGGGAAGGAAAAAGAGATAGGCAATTAATGAATTGAGTGAGAAAAGGTTAGGAGAGTACATATGGTTTCTCGATTATCCTTCTCCATCTTGTGTTTCAGGTTACATAGTCATATTGATGAAGAACCAACTTTGAGTGCACATCTTTATTTGGTTTTATAAACTTCTTTCTTGCTATCTGAACGAGTTCTCTTAGTTTTAGTTACTTGTCAAAAGTTTTGAAGGATTAGACATAAGATTTTTGTTATAAATATAATGTAATGCTGATAGTTTTGAATAAATATAGTTTGAATAAATATACTTGTCAAAGTTTCTATTAGCAGCATATACAAGTATAGGAACCATACATGTGTATAACAGTAATGAGGGTGCTAACATTTTGGTAGCTGCTATCTTGAATGAATGATACATTAAAAATCTTGAACAATGTCATTGTTCATAATTTTGCTAATAGATATTATTAGATTGTTGATAGATTTTTTTTTTCAGTGCTTTTATTATCTATGTTCATAATTTTGCTGATAGATATTATTTGATTGCTGATATATATTATTAGAACAATGTCAATGTTCATAATTTTACTGATAAATATTTTGCTGATACATGTTCAATGTTCTCATTCTTCTTTGTCATCCAAATAAAACGTAAAATAAATATTAAATAAAAAGACACTAATTAAAACTACACCCAACAAAACAAAGCAAAATAGTATGTGCTTTTTAATCATTTAACAGCTGCACTTTTTAACCAGAACTTGTTCTCTTCATCATTCACATGGCAACGTTACTGAATTATTGGAATTATGAACCTATATATAGCTATGGAAATATAAAGCATGCTTCTATCTATATAGGAGTAAATAATAATAAATATACCCAAAAATTAAAAAGCATGCTTCTATCTTTTATATACTCATTCAAAATATTGCTTATTTTGAAAGAGATAATCGATATTTAACATTAGATTTCAGTCAATCGAACTTATTCTCATTCTTTTTCTTCTGCTGGTACACCAGGATTTAACATTCTAACCATTTTACCCTTTTCCCCTTCTTTAATTTTCTGTGATGGGCTTTAAGACTAGTCAAGTAATTGAACTTTACACTTTTGCTTTTAAAAAACCAGCACCCCCCATGATTATAGGTGCACTTTCTTCTTTCCCTCTCTATCTTGTTGGGGTTATAACCAAGTGAAAAAATAGATCCTGTGCACACATGAACACATGGAAGCTTCTCTACCTTTAGTTCATCCTTAGATTGTTCACCCCACTAGAAGGAAAAATAAAAAGTCACCAGGAAGAGATAAGATCTCTCTCATTAAGAATAAGTAAATAATATGGAAGATCTTCTAGGCAACTTATTTACATTTTTTTTCTTTTCAGTTTTTCTGCTAATAATTAATGGAAACGAATTATGAGTCAGTATTTGGGTACAATATTATTATTTTCATTACTCATGGCAATGTCTATGTTGCAACTGCAAATTGTACATAAATGTAAGTATTTTACATGCTTCATGTTGTATTATACAAATCAATTCATAAATGGGATGAGCTAATCATCATTTTATTGTTTTTTTGGGGTTGGGCTTTTCTGTAACACAAATTTTGTTTTTCCTTGGGTTCTTTAATTGATTTTATAGAATATGAACATAGACTCACAAAGCATATACAAGTGTATATTTGCAGCAACATGAATGAATTCCCTTATCTTTTCTTGCACTTTAAATTATAACCAGCTAAAGTTTATATCATCATCTAGAACTAATCATGATGAAAAATAGTATGTTTGTTACATCTCTTTCAATATCACATACCTAAAACCAAATCCCAATTAGCATATGATTATTTACAAAAATATTTGAGAAGATAGGAGTCTATCATACTAAACTAAGTATATGTCCCCTAAAATATATATTGGATAAGGAGTGTTTCCCTATTAGTGGTACCTTAAGAGTATTGTAGCATGTTGAAGATGATTGAAGACAATCAACATCCTGCCTTCCAATTGTTGCCCTATTAGTGATACCTTTATTTTGTTTATGTTTTTTTAGGTACATATAAATGAAATCATCGCTTATTATGCAGATTTAATACTGATATGTGGCTTATTATGTAGATTCGTGTTTGTGATAGTGGCTTATTATGCATATTTAGTACTGATATGTATTCTATGCTAGCTGCTATCTATTTTACTTATATGTATTCAATGCTAGCTGCTATATATTTATACTGATAAGTATCCTGTGCTGCTATGCAGAGTTAGTCGCAAATGACAAGCATATTTATACTAACAAGCATATTTGATTTGTTGTCAATACCTATTTTCTTTTCCTTCTTTCTTAGCATTGAAAAATGATAATTTAATTGATAATAATAAATGATGCAACTACTAGAGCAAAGATATTGATTAATTTTAACAAAATGAGGCTTGGGTGTATTGTTATATAAATTGTGTTGATTCTTAATTGATTAATTTTGATTGTAATTAAAGATATATCATGTTTGAGGAGGTATTTAGTTTATACTAGTGGATGCATTACTAGATATTGCTTCATCATATGATTGGGACTATGAATATGTACTTGTTTTATAATAATCTCATCTAATTCATTTTTATTTCTTTTATGTGCAGGATATATGATGTGGAAGAATCCAATTCTTATGTTATATGATTTGAAGAATATAATGTCTAGGATATAACGTTAAGTACAATTCATAGATTTTGAATTATGTTTTGTTACTAAGACTATATAGATTGTTTTTTGTTACTTTTGAATTATGTTTCTATATGTTTTGGTTGCAAGAATACTTTTAGGATATATGATGTAATGAGAGTTACGTT